>ML814480.1:125977-172099 GCA_009831015.1 Picea engelmannii | reverse complement strand
AACTCACTAGTTCACTGTTAGTTAACTAGAGCTAGTTCTATTTTAGAATTTCTATTTTTAGACCATCACTATTATGCATGCATGCATTCCTAAGAAGAGATCATTTTTGTTCGGTTTTCTTAATTATGGAATGTTCTATCCTATACGAGTGTGTATCACTCATTCATTGTATTATTCGATCATTGATCAACTCATTGGAGTAATGTGAATATATTTTCTCATTCTTCCATATTGAATCTCTTGTCCTTTTCTTGATAAGCTTTGTTTGTATTTTCTTTAGCTAGGTCTCATGTGCATGTTTCCATGAAACATTGACACTCACAACCAGGAAAGAAGAAATACTTGAGTAAGATAAAGTGTTTCACATGCCATAAGAATTTTCATTATGCATCTCAGTGTCCAGAGAAGAAGAGGGGGCATAATAAATCGTACCAAGTATCAACATAAAAAAAAACTCAGGTGGATGAGTTGGCAGTGAAGTTTGACAAATTCACACTAGTCTCCTTCCTTTCTACTAGCAAAGTCAGAAGTAGTGCAAGGTATGTAAAGAATGGTGCATCCCATAATATGATAGAAGCACAATATCTATTCAACAATCTAATGGAGAAGGACCCAAGGATCCATGTGGAGCTTGACGATGATGTCAAGTATGCATTGAAAGGAGAGGGAAGAATATTGTTTTAGCTTGAGTTAGGAGGTTTGTTTGAGGCCAAGGACATGCTATATGTACTAGGACTTAAGAAGAATTTATCTTAGTATCAATTATGGAGGACATGGGTTATTTAGTCAATTTCAATAAAGGGAAAGTACTCATACGTTTAGAGGGATCTATTCCAAACACAATAGTGCACATTGGGGTTAGAGAGGGAAATTTATATAGGTTGAAGGGGAATCCTATTCAGACGGCCTTGGTACATGATATCAACAAATTGTGTGAGTGTGGAACATGAATATGGGACACTTGCATTAGAGGGCATTGTCAATTCAAAGGGAGATTGCCACTGGTCTTCTAGATTTAAGTGTTGAGTAGTAGGGTGTGTGAAATTGGAAAGAATTCAAAGGATGATTTTCCAAGTAGCCAGAGTAGGTCCAAGAGGATCTTGGATCTTATTCATTGATATGTGTGTGGATCTATATCAGTGGAATCAATGTAGGGAGAATCATACTATGTTACATTCATTGATTAATTTTCTAGGAAAATTTGGATCTTCTTTATGAAGACCAAGATTGAGGCCTTCATTCAGTTATGAGAGTTCAAGGCCCAGGTGGAGAACCAAATAGGGAAGAAAATCAAGTTCTTGAGGCCAGATAATGGGGGAGAGTAAACCTCCAATGAATTCAAGGGTTTCTACAAGGAGGCATGGATCAAGAGGGTGTTGATAGTCTCACACAACTCTCAACATAATGGGGTTACAGAGAGAAAGAACCAGTCCATCATTTTTCTATGAAGGCTATGATTCATGACCAAGGTATTCCTATGTTTCTTTGGGCAGAGGCAAGTAACAAAATAGTGTATTTTCAAATTAGGATTCCTGACAAGATATTGAGGGACGAGAGTCACAAAGAAGAATTCACAAGAGTGAAGCTAGAGATAAGAAATTTTAGTATATTTAGTTTTCTATTATACATCCATGTCTGTTACGTCCCCCAACTTAATCGAGGAACATTACTACACAGACTACACTTAAATTTTTAAAAAAATTGTTAGCTAATTTTCCTGTAGCTTACCAACTACAAATTATACACATATTTAACTAGATTCTGATACCCATAATTAAATGCATCTACAACATTCTAAATTAACATGAGTGTAGCTAATAAATATTCCACAAAAACACATAAAACCATTCTCATACAAAGTGTAAATGCACAACCATAATAATCATAAGAAAACTAAGAAAATATATAAACACTTAACTTTTTAAAATGCTTGTGCAACCAACTACTTGGAAAGGATGTTCCACCCAACCATATAATTGTTGTTCCAAATATAAAAAACAAGTCACCCCCAAGTTGGGGCCAAGAATCCACAAAAGAAGGGTGCATCTCACAATCCACTCACAACTCACTATCCCACAACCCACTTGTATTCTCCACATCTATGCTAAAATTCCTCCAGCTCTCTTCCTCTTGACCTGATCAACCCAAGGAATGTACCCCTTTATTGATCTCATTCCACCGAGAATTCCATTCATTTATTAGGGTCTCTCTGGCATAGGTAACCAAGAATCTCTCTGTTGGGAACTCAAGGGAACTCACAGCTGGGAAAAATACCAATAAAAATATAAACACTTGTTGTTACAATGTAACTCTCATAGAAGTTCACTCTTCATGCCTAAAAACTCATCTCTTCAATGTTCAACTCCAAAATGCTCCAACATGATCCATAATTTGACCACCCTTCTTTCTCTAGCTTTAGTTCTCTTTTTCCTTGCTCTCTGCTTGTTTTTCATGCCAACATTGAATGTGAAAAACTGCTTACTCTCCCCATACAAATTTCCTCTATTTTCCCAAGACAACTGGCTGCTCACTCTTCCCAATTTTGATTGTACTACAAACACATGGTCTCTAATAACTAAGGGATGTGACTCTCAGACCAATCCTTTGACAAGTATTAAATGATTGGGTTCTCATACACTCAAACAAAAAATAGAAGTTATCCCCAATGATAATAAAATTCAGAAAACTGGGTTTGGATTAATACCGATAAACCATTTTTTCCTTGGATCCCTCTTAGACACTCTCTTCTCTTGTGGAAAATTCAACCCCCATTTCCATCCATTTCCCTCAATAGACGACTTCACTTTTTATTTATTAAAATTCAGAAAATAAATTTCACATATTACTTTGCTTGGCCATAGCCACATTCATATCTACATTATGCATTAATTAAACTAAAGATTATAGTGGGTATATTACATTCCCCCTCCCCTAAAATTGTGCACCATCCTTTGTGCACAACACCATGTCGAAATACACACAAACACACACAAACAAACACAAATACACACAAATTTACATCATAATATTTAGAAAATAAAATTTTGCAATCTGTTTACTCTCCAACAAAAGTTCCAACCATAATATATCGTTCTTCTCAACCTATTGACCCAAGGAATGTGCTCCCTTCATTTCATTCAATCCATCGATTTGCACCATTATTTTATCAGGGATATTAGCGTAGGTGACCAATAATTATGAGATGTGGTTCCGAAACTCTAGCTGCCAAAAAATTGAGTCTTTCATTTTTAGCTTCTATTTTCTTCAAAATTGACAAGAATTTGTGGGTATTCCTCCCACATAGTTTCTTTGTGTTCCCACGTTGCATCTTCAACACCATAGAAGGTCCATTAAACCTTTACCATCCCTATGGATTTTTTCCTGAGCACTTTGACTTTCTGGTCCAGGATGCGTACTGGTTCCACCCGGAAATCCCCTTCATGTTCCACCTGGATCACAGTTCAACCAATTATGTGGTTGGGGTCTAGCACATATTTATTTAATAATGACACAAGAAATACATTATGCACTCTCATGGATGCAATGAATGTTAGCATGTATGCAACTAGCCCTATCTTCTTTAATATTTCAAAAGTCCCACAATATCTTGTTGCCAACTTTGGACATCAAATCAATCTTATCGAACATATTTTCACTTTCACTTTTAGAAAAACATATTCACCCACTTTAAAATTTCTAAAAACTCTTTTCTTGTTTGCATAACTTTTCTTCTTATCTTGGGAAACCTATAAATTACGCCTGATCCTAATCATCTTCTCTTCCACTTCCTTTAACAATTCTGGTCCAATGACAACTCTGTCTATTGGGTTATCCCAACTTACTGGTGTGTTACACTTCCTGCCATACAATGCTTCGAATGGGACCATTTTTAATGAGGATTTATATCCATTATTTTAATAAAACTCTACTAAGTTGATGTAATCTTACCACTTTGACGACTGGTCATCACATACATTCTAAGCATGTCTTCAATGATTCTGTTAGCCCTCTATGTTTTCCCATCTGACTCTAGGAGATATGTTGTACTGAGATTTAAATTTGTTCCAAAGCCTTTGAACAAACCTTTCCAAAAATTAGAGATAAAATTTGGATCTCTGTCTGAAACAATTGCCTTAGGCACCCCATGTAGAGTGGAAACTATATTCATGTAAATCTCTACAATATTTGTTGCCTTGTGTGTAGTATTCACATGAATAAAACATGTAGCGATAATTAATTTATCCACCACCACCATAATGGATTCATATTGTTCACTATTCTGGACAACGTTGTAATGAAATCAATTGTAAGCAATTCCCATTTCCACACAAGAATGGGAAATGATTGTAATATCCCTGCTATATGTCTATGCTATGTCTTCACTTTCCGACACTCTAGACACATAACTATGTAATTAGCCACTTCTTTCTTTATTCCCGACCAAAAGTAGTGGCTTCTTACAGCTGCAATTGTTTTCTGATATCCTAGGTTCCTAGCATATAACACATTGTGCATTCCCCCTAGCATTAGATTTTTTTATCTCCCCTGAATATGGCACATACATTTTCCCTGTATACATGAGGATTCCATCCTTTTTCATCTCATAATAATTATTTTTCTGCTGTAAATTGCCTTGTTATAATGTTTATTTTATTTTTAAATACTGTTGATCTGAATTTGGTGTCTCTAAAATTCCACCTTTTAAATCTGTGTTGAACATGCTGGTAGCTAAAATATGCATTTCATGAGCTCTTCCATTGAGTGCATCAACCACCTGATTTTCTTTGCCTTTTATATGCTTAATTTCAAAATCATATTCACTCAAAAGTTCCAACCATCTAGTTTGTTTGGCACTTAATGTTGGATGTCCAAAAAAATGCTGCAGACCATAGTGGTATGTCCTTAGCTCAAATATTTTCCCAATGATGTTATGTCTCCACATTTTTAATGCATGTACAATGGCTACTAATTCCAATTCATGTGTAGCCTAATTCCTCTTATGCTCTTTTAATTTTCAAGACTCATAGCATACCACATGTCCTTTTTGAGTGAGGACTCCACTGAGCCTTTCCTTGCATGCATCAATGCACACCAAAAAATATTCATATGGATTTTCAATCTTCAAGATTGATGAACTTGTTAAAATATCTTTCAACGGAAGAATTTTTTTTGCACATTTGAAAGTCCATTCAAATTTCACTCCCTTATTTTGCAAAGAAGTGATTGGGCTTGCAATCTTTGAAAATCCTTTTATGAATCTTCGATAATAACCGGAAAGACCCATAAATGATATAACCTCTCTCACTTTTCTTAGCACTAGCCATCTTTTAATGGTCTATATCTTCTTGGGATTAATTTCCATCTCATCCGTTGAAACAATATGCCCCAAGTAGTGAATCTTCTTTTGATAAAATATGCACTTACTTAGTTTAGAATACAATTTATGCTCTCTCAAAACTTGCAACACCATTCTCAAATTTTTATCATGCTCTTCTTCTATCCTTGAGTATCTAGGAATACCATCTAAGAAAAAAATCACAAACTTGTCCAAGTACTCAATGAGCACTCCATTCATCAGGCACATGAAAACTACTGGGGCATTTGATAGCCCACATGGCACTACTATAGTTTATAATTCCCATATCTCGTCTTGATTGTTGTCTTGTTGATATATTTTTCTTTTATCCTCACTTGATGATAACTTGATCTCAAGTTGGTCTTGAAAAATATCCTTGCACCCTTCAGCTGATCAAATAAATAATCAATCCTTGGAAAATGATATTTATTCTTTATGGTGACCTTATTCAATTGTCCAAAATAAATACATAGCCTTAAGGTTCCATCCTTATTATTTACAAAAAAAACTAGGCCTCCCCAAGGTAACACACTTGGGCGTATATACACCTTCTTCAAAATTTCTTCAAGCTACATCTACAACTCTTAAAATTTTGGTGTGCCCATTTTGTAAGGTGTCTTGGACACTAGGGAAACTCCTGGCACCAAATAAATAGAGAAATCAATGTCTCTCTTTGGTAGCAATCTTGAGAATTCCCCAAAAACATCTTCAAAATTTCTCAAGACTAGATGGTCTTCAATACTTGCCACTTTAACTCTGGTTGCCTCTTCCATATGGGATGGAAAATTTTGACATCACTTCTTGAAACTCTTTTTCAGGTACATGGTTGAAATTTCTCTAATACCTACAACTCTCAAAATGCCTTGAATCTTTCCTTGCTTCCCTCCCTCATCAAGACAAGTTATGGTCTTGTTTTAACATGTTGATTAATTGGTTTGGTTGTCATTGATGTCAACCCTTGAAGAAAGTCTGGTAGCACATTCCAGTAACCCCAACAGTATGGTTAAGGGATTCAATTTTTATTTATTTATAATGGTATGAAGATCAATATAGTTGCAGGTAAGACTATTCTAGATGGATAATACATAGAATTCCATTTCTGGTGATATGTGGAATGTCACATAACTCCTCACGGTTAGAGAGATATGGCCTTGTGAAGTTGGAGAACTCTCATGAGTTATCTAGAAGCCCCTAGAATGTCAAGGAAGTCAAACTATTCTAGAAACTCCTAGAAGAAGTTGACTAGTCAAAGTGGGTGAAACTAGGAGTTAATCATGGGTTAAGTTGTTGCAATAAGAAAATAATTAAAAATAAATTAGTTGCAACTAGAAGTGGAGAGTTTACTATTTGTGTATAAAGTGGTTGTAAGTGGACAAGTGGTTAGAAGTGGGCTAGCCCTAAAAGAAGGAAGTTGGGTAAAGTTAGTTAGAAGGTAACTCCTTGAGGAAGCTACTTGAAGAATATAAATAAGAGAGCAAGGGTATCCTATTTGCACCTAATGATCGTATTGAATATCTATTATTTGTGAAAGGTTTATTGCAGGTACTCATTGATACATCTAAAGTTACGCAAGTCTGAGGTATAAAAGGAGGGTCGACGGTGAAAGTTTTGGAATTGCAGAAATACCCAAAAAACCCTATTTTTTGAGGTATATGTGAGCTGCAGTGGAAGAAGGCAGGTACATACATGGGATGAAGGAGAACAAGGTGCATACAAACGTAGGCTGAAGAAGAATATATCACATACAATTAGGTAAAACCATGAAAGCTTGAGGAGATGAAGATGCCAGGTCTCTAGAGTCTGAAAGCAAGCTCCTAGGAAGGTCTATAGTGATAAGGCACAATAGATCTATCTACAGGTTCAAAAGGTATGTCTTATTTTTATGTATAGTTGGATATTGTTGTCTACATGAGATATGTTTATGGGAGTTTGGCGATTTTCCCTAGAGAGGCTATTGGTTGTATAACACTTATTGTATAAGCCATATCTACATAAATACAATGTTGTTATATATGATATTTAACATTGTTACATCTTGATAGTGTTGAGGCATATCTTGTATTTCTTGGTACATGGTTGAAGGTTTCAGTTGTGAAGTTGTTTGTGTAGTGTGAGGTTGCATATCAGCGAGGGTTTGATGTCTATTCCATGTGAGGGTTATTACACTTGATCATGATTGTATACACATGTATGGAACATGACTAGAGATACATAGATGCACTTGGTTAAGGGATGTGTATGATGATGTATGATTAAGGCACAACTGTAGATTAGACATAGTGACATGTTACAGGTTGATGTGATAGAGGCAACAAAGAGTCTGTGTTTTGGAAAGGTGAAAACCTTAGTTTTCTGAAGGAGTACACATGCTACAATATAGAGAGGCTGCGTACATACACGAGCTGCAATATAGACATGTCATGTACATATGTGAGCTGCAACATATACAGGTCACAAACCTGTTGGTTTTTGTTGGCACAGGCTGGTTACAGGTACATGTTGATCACGAGTTATTGGTACAGGTTGGTTACAAGTTGTTGGCATAGATTGGTACATGTTTACAATGATATATCTCACAGTGAAAGTGTGGCCGTGGTTTCATAATCTATTTGACACTTATATTTCAGAGTGGGAGGATGGGGCAAGGATGGGTGGTTTTATCCACCTTCTAGTTGTAGCCGAAGAACATAGGGGGTTGTAACCTCCTTCTAGTTGTAGCCAAAGAATTGGGGAGTTGGAGCTTCCCTCAGGTTGTAGCCTGAAAAATATAGGGGGTTGGAGCCTCCTTCTAGTTGCAGCTAGAAAACAAAGGAAGTTGGTGCTCCCAATGAATGTAATTCTTAAATATATATAAGAAAAATCGTTATGTGGTTTTCTCCCGCATTGGGTTTCCACGTAAAAATACTAGTGTACTGTGTATGTGTGTGATTGCTCATTATTCATGGTTTATTTATTATGCACTTGTTGAATGATATTGATAAATTGATCAGAAAGATAAACAACATTTATATACTATGGTTAAACATGATTAAATTTCTCTATTACTGATCCACCCCCCTCTCAGTAATCCAACAATTGGTATTAGAGCAGGTTCCTTCAAGAATCCGTTTAACCACTGGAGTGTAGATCATGTAGAGAAACAATATGTATAAAAATGGAATACCACAGTTTGATGGAAAAAACTATGCATTGTGGAGTAGAAGGATGAAAACATATGTACATACACATGGACTTAAGGTTTGGCAATCAATAGTAGATGGATACAAAGAACCTTCCATTCCTCCAACAAATCAAAATGGAAGGAAGCTTAGTTTAAATAATTCGAAAGCCAAAAATGTTATCTTGAATGGTTTGGTTGATTCGATATATGTCAAAGTTATGCATTGCAGCTCAATAAAGGATATTTGGGACAAACTTCAGAATGTTTATGAAGGAGACACAAAATTCAAGGCAACAAAGCTTCAAACTTACAGAGGTCAATTTGAACTGCTAAAGATAAAAGAAGATGAAGATATTGCAGGCTACTTTTTACGAGTTGATGAAACAATGAATATAATTAGAGTACTGGGAGAAGAAGTTAATGTATCTATAATTGTTCAAAAAGTGATAAGATCTCTTCCAATGAGATTTGACCCTAAGATCTCAGCACTAGAAGAAAGAACGGATCTGGATTAGATAAACATGGATGAGCTACATGGAATATTCACATCCTATGAAATGAGAAAAAAACAGGAGAATCCAGTCACAAAAGAAACAACATTCAAAGCTTCCAAGAAGTAAAAGAAAAAGGGCAAGCAAAAGGCAAAGTCAGATATCAACAATAGTGACATATCAGAAGACGATGAAGAAGTAGCCAACATTCTCCAAAGACTGAAAAAGGGAATCAGTGGAAAATACGGAGGTAAGCTTCCATTGATTTTTTTTACTTGTAATGGCATTGGTCATTTCGCTAAAAAATGTCCCCATAAGAAAGAGAAAAGAAATGAAGAGGATGATTCAAATAGAAAACAATTATACAAATGCAAAATAACCAAAAATAATTTTTTCAAGAAAAGCTTTTGCACTAAAGAAGACAACACCTCATCAGACGAAGATGAAGGGAGTGAAAGTGATACAAAAAGGGTTCTATTCATGGAAATAGAAAATTTTGATGAATAAGGAACCGAAGAAGAACATGAAGAGGCAGAAGTTGACTACAAAGAAGAACTATTGAGCACTATAGAAGTTATAAAAAAATAAAAGAAGAAAAACAAGTCACTATAGGCGAAACTAAAAAGAAAAGAAGAAACTAAAAATTCCAACTCTAAAGAATGAGAGAAAATGATCACTAAATTAAAAATTCAACTAGAAGAAGATAAAAGAATTGAAATAATGGTTAGAAGAAAGAGACATGATCATTGGAAATTTGGAAGCAGAGATTGTTACATTGAGAAAAGATCTTCAAAAGAAAAACATGCATAATAAATCTAAAGTTTTGGATAACATTATTAATAGTTAGAGGCCAAATCATGAAAAGTCTAGACTTGGATACAACTAGACAGAAAAGGGATTAAGTTCCAAAACAACATATCAAGAAACCCAACCAAGAATCTATGTAGAAATATTCAAAGGAAACAAGAAGTTTTACAAGGAAGATCACATAGACACTCCTCCACCCAGAATATTCAGATTTCAGAATCAACAACTGTCAAAAACAAGAAGGCCTCAAGAAGAAGAGGGATTCAGAAGAGTAACTCCCTTCATAAGATATTCAACTCCCATGTATCAAAATATATTCTTTGGTTTATGTTATTCATGTAATAATTTTGGACATAAGGCTGTAAATTGCAGAGAAAATAGTAGAAACATAAACGACTACGAAATTCATGCACAAAATGGTTATCCAAGAAGACCTAGTGAAACACAGAGAAGAAGCTACAACATGTTTGAATCCTTGAGCACTGAAGTGGAATGCTACAAGTGTAACAACTTTGGACACATGGCCACATATTGTAGAATGAGGGTTCCTATAAGAGAATCACAACAAAATAACAACAATCAAAAAACAAAACCTCAACAAAGAATATGGATAAGAAAACATAATCAATATAACAATGAAGAATGCACACTCGCTCTACAATCTAAACACAAGAAATGTGGTTGGTATGTTGACAGTGGCTTCTCAAAGAACATGACAGGTGATGCAGACATGTTACTAACCTTGAAAAAGGAAAGATATGAATTAGTCTCTTTTGGAAACAACGACTTAGCTAAAATTATTAGAAGAGGCACAGTCATAATTGGAAATAAGGATACCACGACAGAGACTTTTCTACTAGTGGAAGATATGAAACATAATATTTTGAGTGTAATTAAAATGTGTGACCAAGGTCACAAACTTGTGTTTGATTCACGAAAGTGCGAGATAAGAAAAGCAGGTCCAGGCAAAGTGGTTGCAACAACTATAAGAACTTCAAGCAACATATATGTATTAATTGAAATTGGAAATGAAAAGTGTTGTCTAGGAAAATAAGATGAAGTTTGTATATGGCACAAAATAATGGGTCACATAAAATTTGATAACCTTGTTAAAGTTAGCAAAAATGAATAGGTAAGAGAAATTCCCCAGATCACGAAGCCAACCAACACATTATGCAAGCATTGTCAACAAGGAAAGAAAACAAAGACCAAGTTCAAATCAAAGGAATACTCCACAACAAGACCACTGTAAATTGTGCATACCGATCTAGTTGGACCAACTAGAACAAAGGGTTTAAAGGGTGAGAATTATTTTATGCTATTAGTTGATTATTATACAAGAATGACTGCAGTTTGTTCTCCCAGGAAGAAGTCAGAGGCATTTGAGAACTTCAAAATATACAAGGAGATGGTTGAAAATGAAACATATTTGAAAATCAAATGTTTGAGATTGGACAATGGAGGAGAGTTTACTTCAAAGGAATTTATGGACTTCAGTAGTAAACATGGGATAAAGAGACAATTCTTCGTTACCAGGACACCACAACAAAATTGAGTTGTCGAAAGGAAAAACATGACAGTACAGGAAATGGCTTGAACTATGCTAATGGATTCCAAGTTGACATATGTATTGTGGTCACATGCAGTGCATACAAAAGTTCATATTCAAAATAGAGTAATGCTCATAAACAATTGTGATAAAACTCCCTACGATCTATGGAAAGGAAGACCAATGAACATGAAGCACTTCAAAGTTTTTGGAAGCAAGTGATACATCAAAAGAGAATATAGAAGAATGAGAAAGTTTGATTTTTGTGTGGACAAAGGCATACTTGTTGGGTACTCAAGTACAAGGAGAGCATACAAATGTTTCAATCTAAGGCTCAACAAAGTTGTGGAAAGAATCAATGTGACGGTTGATGAGACAGGTGGATGAAAAATAAAGGAAGAATAAAAGTAGTCAATGGAACATGTTCACGAAGAAGAAGCAAAGGAAGAAAAAATAACATAAGGGGAAGAATTAGAATATCAGTGAGAAGTAGAAGAGAAAGAACAACAAGTACCTCCAAAGACACCTAGCAAATTAATACAAAAGAATCATCCATCAGATCATATTACTTGGAATAAATATGCAGGAGTTGAGACAAGAAGAATAAATTTTTCACTAGAACAATTGCACCTAACACTCTTATATTTGATTGAGCCAAGCGGATTTGAATAAGCCAACAAGGACAGATTTTGGATAAAATCCATGGATGAAGAATTGGATCAGATAGAGAAGAATGACACTTGGGAATTGGTTCCAAGGTCAAGGTACAATAATGTGGTTGGCACAAAGTGGGTCTTCAGAAATGAATTGAATGAAGATGGACAAGTTACCAAGAACAAAGCTAGATTGGTATGTAAAGGATACACACAGGTTGAAGGAATTGAATTTCAAGAAACATTTTCCCCAATTGCCATAATGGAATAAATTAGATTGATCCTATCTTATGCATGCTCCAAGAATATTAAATTGTATCAGATGGGCATGAAATCAACCTTTCTAAATGGAGAACTAGAAGAAGAAGTCTACATTGAGCAACCAGATGGATTTCAGTGGCTAGAAAATGAAAATTATGTTTGCAGGTTGAAGAAGGCCTTGTATGGTATAAAATAGGACCCTAGAGCATGGTATTCTAGACTATCCATATATTTACAACATTAAGGGTTTATTAAAGGAAATACATACATCAACCTCTACATCAAGGTAACTCAAGATAGTAATTTATTAATTGAATTTTATGTTGATGATATTATTTTTGGAAGTGATGTTGAGAGGTTGAGATAGAAATTTGCAAAGGATCTGAAAAATGAATTTGAAATTTCATTACTTGGAGAACTATCCTTCTTTCTCGGTCTTCATATATGTCAAAGCAACCAAGGAATTTTTATTTCTCAAACCAAGTATTTCAGAGAAATGCTAAAGAGGGTCAGAATGGAAGATTGAAAACCAGTTAATACTCCTATGCAAACCAGTCAATAATCCTATGCAAACGAGTTGCAAGTTAAGTAAAGATGATAATTCAAAGTCTACAGATCAAAGGTAGTACAAGTCAATGATTGAAAACCTACTTTATGTGACAACATCCAGACCAGATGTAATGCATGTAGTTGGACATGTGGAACGATTTCAAGTAGAACCAAAGGAATCACATGTTCTAGAAGTAAAAAGGATATTCAAATATCTCAAGGGTACATAAGAGTTTGGATTATGGTATCCAAAAGGAAAGGATCTATCACATATTGCCTAAATAGATGCAAATTGGGCAGGTTTCATTGGTGATCGAAGAAGTACAAGTGGAGCAATGTTCTACTTGGGTGAGTGTTTGGTATCTTGGTTAAGAAAGAAATAGTCACCACTACAATTGAAGCATAGTATATTGCAGCAACAACATGTTGTACACAGGTTCTATGGATGAAACAAACTTTGAAATATATATAGGTTGAGTATGATGAGACTATTCCAATGTATTGTGATAATACAAATGCCATAAACATCTCAAAGGAGCTAGTGATGCACTCCAAGATGAAACACATTCCAATCAAGTGTCCTTTTCTACAGGAATAGGTTGCAGAGAAGAAAATTCGAGTTGAGTATGTTGGGACCAAATAACAAATTGCAGACATATTTACAAAACTGATTCCAAGGGAAGCCTTTGAGTTTCTTCGTCAGAAACTTGGCATAGTTTCTGCCCCAAAATGAATTTTGAATGTTATTCTTATGTCTTAGATTTACATGAGGAAGCACCATAAATATGACAGTTCAGTTTGGGGAAAATTCAGTCAGGGGGAGCAACCCCAAGGAGAGTTCAATAAGGGGGAGAATCCGTGATAGGAAGTTACCTTTGTCATTGATGTCAAAGGGGGAGAGATTTATCAGGTGCATGAATAGAGTGTTAGATGCTTGAAGAGAGCACCGAGGCATGATTCTAAGGGGAGCGATGGTAATAGGGGGAGCATGAGTGATATGACTTTAGTATTGCATTAGAGCATTGCCATTAATTCTGAAGGGGGAGATAGTTCATTAATTAGGTTGGTTGTCATTGATGTCAACCCTTGAAGCAAGTTCGGTAGCACATTCCGATTGCCCCAACAATATGGTTAAGGGACCCAATTTTGTTTGATGTATATGAAGATCAATATATTTGCAGGTAAGACTATTCTAGATGGATAATACACGACATGCCATTTTGGGTGATATGTGGAACGTCACATAACTCCTCAAGGCTAGATATTTATGGCCTTCTGAAGTTGGAGAACCCTCATGATTTATCTAGAAGCCCCTAGAAGGTCAAGGAAGTCAAATTATTCTAGAAACTCCTAGAATAAGTTGACTAGTCAAAGTGGGTGAAACTAAGAGTTAATCAAGGGTTAAGTTGTTGCAATAAGAAAATAATTGAAAATAAATTAGTTTCAACTAGAAGTGGAGAGTTTACTATTTGTGGATAAAGTGGTTGTAAGTGGACAAGTGGTGAGAAGTGGGTTAGCCCTAAAATAAGGAAGTTGGGTAAAGTTAGTTAGAAGGTAACCCCTTGAGGAAAGTACTTGGAGAATATAAATAAGAGAGAAAGGGTCTCCTATTTGCACCTAATGAGACATTGGATATCTATTATTTGTGAAAGTTTTATTGCGGGTACTCATTGATACATCTAAAGTTATGCAAGTGTGAGGTAGAAAAGGAGGGTTGACGGTGAAAGTTTCAAAATTGTAGAAATACCAAAAAAAACCTAGTTTTTGAGGTATACACGAATTGTAGTGGAAGAAGGTGCGTACATATGCAAACTAAAGGAGAACATGGCATGTACATACGCAAGATGAAGAAGAAGAGGTCACGTATAGTTGGGTAAATATATGAAATCTTGAGGAGATGAAGATGCCAAGTCTCTAGAGTCTGAAAGAAAGCTCCTAGAAAGGTCTACAATGATCATGTACAACATATTCTACATGTTCAAAAGGTATGTCTTATTTTTATGTGTAGTTGGATATTGTTGTCTACATGAGATATGGTTATGGGAGTTTGAGGATTTTCCCTAAATGGGCTATTGGCTGTAGGACACTTACTGTATAAGATAGATATACATAAATATAGTGCTGGTATATCTGATATTTATCATTGGTACATCTTGTTAGTGTTGAGTCATATCTTGTATTTCTTGGTACATGGTTGAGGGTTTTGGTTGTGAATTTGTTTTGGTAGTGCGAGGTCGCATATCATTGAGGGTTTGATGTCTAGTCCATGTGAGGGTTATTACACTTGATCATGATTGTATACACATGTATGACACATGACTAGAGAGACATAAATGCACTTGGTTAAGGGATATGTATGATGATGTATGCTTAAGGCACAACTACATATTGGACACAATGACAAGTTGCAGGTTGATATGATAGAGGCAACAAAGAGTATGAGTTTCATAAAGGTGAAAACCTTAGATTTCTGAAGGAGTACTCATGATGCAGTATAGACATGTCACATACATACATGGGATGCGGTATAGATAGGTCACATACATATGCGAGATGCAACATATACATGTCGCAAACCTGTTTTTTTTGTTGGCACATGCTGGTTACAGGTACAGGTTGATCACATGTTATTGATACAGGTTGGTTACAGGTTGTTGGCACATATTGGTACATGTTTACAATGGTATATCTCACAATGACAATGTGGCAGTGGTTTCATCATCTATTTTACACTTATATTTCAGGGCGACAGGATGGGGTAAGGATAGGTGGTTGTAGCCTCTTTCCTGTTGTAGATGAAGAACATAGGGGGTTTTATCCTCCTTCTGGTTGTAGACAAAGAACTAGGGAGTTGGATCATCTGTTAGGTTGTAGCCTGAAAATATAGGGGGTTGAAGCCTCCTTCCAGTTGCAGCTGGAAAACAAAGGAAGTTGGTGCTTCCAATGAATGTAATTCTTAAAGACATATAAGAAAAACCATTATGTGGTTTTCTCCTGCATTGGGTTTCCAGGTAAAAATATTGGTGTACTGTGTATGTGTGTGATTGCTCATTTTTCATGGTTTATTTAATCTGCACTTGTTGAATTATATTGGTAAATTGATCAGAAAGATAAACAACATTTATATACTGTGGTTAAAAAGGATTAAATTTCTCTATTACAGGTTCACCCCCCCTCTCATTAATCCAACATAACAATCTAGGACACCATGGTGTTGTTCCAACCAATCCATGCTAAATAGAATATGAAACCAGTGGTATGATGTTCAGATCTACCTCTGTGCTAAGTCCAGTCATGTCTATTGGACAATATTTAACCAACTCATTAATGTTTCTCTTAGCCCCCATGGCTAACTGAACTAACCAAGATTTCTTATTCTTACTCCTTTATTAGTGAAATATTTAAACAATGCTAGTGTTTATGTAACTATGGCTAGCTCCATAATCAATTAAAATTTCCATGGGATGGTTATCAATATTACCTTTGAATTCAATCATGGGGGATATATACTCTTCTTGATTGTTGTCTAAGACTGCATAAATCCTTGGCATGATTCCTCCCATGTCTTCAACTATTTCAGCCTCCTAAATGTGTCGGACAATCCTCATTATTTCTCCTTTGTGAGGGTAGTCCATGTACAAGTGATTTCCCTCACATCCCCAACATTTTACAGGTTACTTCCTTGACATTTTCCCAAATGAATTTGATGTCTTGTACTCATTTTGGGTTGATTGTCCTTGTTGATTTGCTCAGTAGTTGTTCTTGAAAAAGTGTGGCTTAAATCCTTTCTACCTTTGCTCTTTATTACCCTTCATATTTTCATTCCAAGTATTTTGGAAGACTAACTTTCCTCTGCTATGATCATAAAGATGCTTTTCTCTGCTAATGGCTTCCTCCAAAGTCCCGAGGTTATCATACTGTATCTTGTCATTGTAGAAAGATGGTAACCTGCTCAAAAGCATTTGGATTTTGAATTTCTCATCCTTTATGAAGTACACATACTAAAACAATTCAAAGAATATTTTCTCATATTCATCCATTTTCATGCTTCCTAGCTTGAGTTCAAAGAACTCTTTCATCTTCCTTTCATAGTAATTCTCAGACAAATATTTCTCTTCGAAATATCCTTTGAACCACCTCCATGAGATATTATTCTCATCGAGGTTCTTGTCCTGCTTAAGCTAATACCACCACATGGCTTTCTTTCCTTGCAAGTGGTAGGTTGCAATTCTTGTTTCTACCCTAGAGGGTTAATCATGTAGCTATAAATATTTCTTCATTTCCAACAGCCAGGCCTCAACCTATTCTCCCTTCCTACGCTCACCATTGAAAGTTGGTAGCTTGATTTTCCCGAGTTCACCTTGCAAGATGTCTACCTCAGGATTTCGCCTATGCCTCTTGGTAGGGGACACACTTGGGATGATTCTTTGCCTTGGACTTGCATGAGCTTTCCTAGAGAATTTCCCTAGGGAATGATGGTTCCTTCTCATGCTCCTTGACTTCTTGTCATTCCCATTCTCATCCCTTTTGCTATCATATATGGATGTTGTAAATTGTCTAGAACTAGCTTCTTGCTTCATGCCAGAGTCATTTTTGTCTTGTCCCTACAACATATTCAGACTCTGAAGTATCTCCTCCTGGGATTTCATAATCTTCTCATTATCTTCTCTATAACTCTACACTTCTCTCTGCAGGCTTCTCATAGTTATAGGCTCCTGCATGTCTCTTCTTCCATTAGACTCCATATCAACATTTCCCATGCTTACATGTAGACCTATGAATTCCTCTTCATAACTATAGGACCCTTGGGTATCTTCCATGGCTATGGTTCTTATACAAGAATCAAATTTCCTTCGTGTACCTCTAAATTCTGTAAGAAAATGCGCATGCAAATAAATGTATGTTAGACAAAAATATATACATACACAATTCTATAAAAGAATGCATAAATGTTTTCTACTCTTTAATGCCACCAATCATCTTCTTTTGATTTGATTATAAAATTTACTACTCATATAAATTTTTTAGTTTTATATATGGATTCTCCTCCTCAATACCTTTCCATGAAATATTCATTTTCTCAATTCTAAGTTTCGAGTATAAATTTATGGCATTCATAAGTTTTGACTGTATTCCCCTTTTTAACCCTATGTGCTACATGTGTCTTCTTTTTCTTCTTGCACATTTTTTATGCACACAAATTTCAAATCTAGTTCCATGGCTTCCTTCCATGGTCCATGATTTTTCCGTAGACTACTCCTGGGCCCCAAACTGACTTCTGAGCAAAGAGTTATGCCCTCTAGAATTAATTGGATACCTAAAATACACCTTGTATTATTTAGGCTACAAATTCTTCATATGAGCTCTATTTTCACTTATAATAGCTCATTGGAAATCTCTCCCTGAGCTCTTTTATTTGAGCTACAAAGATAAGGTGTACACCCTGTATGCTGAAAATTTGATTGCCTAAAATTTTTATTTAGGCCCTCAAAAATTTGATTTCCTAAAAATGTTGTTTAGGAAACTCTTTTATTTGAGTTGTAGAGACAAGGGTACACCCTGTTCTTGTAAAATTTTATTACCTAAAAACGTTATTTAGGCCCTAAAAAATGCCCTTTAAGATCATGACCTGCAAAAGCACTATATTTTTCTGACAAATTGACTAATTAATGCTGATAAAACTTCTTATGGCTACAATGGCTTGCCACCATGCCACCATCCTGCCACTATGGCAGTCCATGCCACGATTTCCACATTACTACCATGTCATCCGCAGCGTGGTCTCCACATCACGCTAACGTCATGTTTCGAAAAATTACCCAAATTTTCTCAAATTTCAAAATTTCCCATTTTTTTTTTAAATGCCTATTTTCAAAAATTTCTATGAGGGCAGCCATGAAACTCTATAATTAGCTTCTCATGGCCAATTTAGGCCCTGTGCATGTCAATTCGACCCTTGCACCTGGAATTTGATACTCCCACATTGAATTCTCAATGAATTTTAATTAAGAAATTGGGGCTTTTGCCCAATTTCACCCCAGACTGCTTTGTACTATCCCAAATTATACCAATTACAACCCCAAAACATTCATTTAGAGGTTCAAATTGAGGATTTAAACCCTTGAGATTCAAATTGAGGATTTAAACCCTTTATCTCAATTTCCTCAAATTCCTCATGATTTTTTCACCAATTTCACTAGAGTAATTTAACAAATAAATTTGCAGACATCCACTGAGCTTTAATTCTGCAAATTGGCTTCTACATGTTATTTCTGGCCCATGTAAACTCGGTGTTGAACCTGTGGATCTGATAACAATTTGTAATGTCCCCCAATTTAACTGAGGAACATTACTATGCGAAAAAACCTTAAATTTAAAATTATTCTGTTAGCTAATTTTCCTGTAGTTTACCAACTACAAATTATACACATATTTAACAAGATTTTGATACCCACAATTAAATGCGTCTACAAAATTCTAAATGATCGTGGGTGCAACTAATAAATAATCCACAACAACGCATAAAACCATTCTCATACACAGGGTAAAATGCATAGCCCTAAGACTCATAAGAAAACTCAGAAACTAAATAAACACTTATCTTTTTAAAACACTTGTGCAACTAGTTGCTTGGGAAGGATGTTCCACCCAACCTTACATTTGTTGTTCCAAATCTCAATAACAAGTCACCCCTGAGCCGGGGTTAGGAATCCACAAAAGAAGGGTGCCTCTCACATTCCACTCACAACCCACTAATATTCTTCCTTGAGATGTCTTCCTCTTGACCTACCCAACCCAAAGAATGTACCCCTTCACTGATCTCAGTCCATTGAACATCTCATTTGTTTACTAAAGTCTCTATGGCATACGTACCCAAGAATCTATCTACTGGGAAATCAAGGGAACTCACTGCTAGTAAAACTACCAACAACAACAACAACAACACTTGTTTTTAGAGTGAAACTCCCACATGAGTTCACTCTTCAATCCTGACAACCCGAATCTTCAATATTCAGCTCCAAAAGTCTCCAAAAAAGCTCCAACATGCTCTAGAATTTGCCCATCCTTCTTGCTTTGAATCTAGTGCTCTTTTTACCTGCTCTTTGTTTTTTGTTCATGCCAAAACTGAATGTGAAAAAATGCCTATTCTCCCATACAAATTTCCTTTATTTTCCCAAGACAATTGACTACCCACTCTACCCAATGTTTATTGTACTTCAACCCCATGCTCTCCAATAACTAAGGGATGTGACTCTCACTCTCACCCTTTGACATGTATTCAATGATTGGGATCTTATACACTCAAACAAAAAAAAGAAGTTACCTCCAATGATAATAAAATTCAGAAAACCAGGTTTGAATTAATACCCATAAATCATTTGCCTCTTGGACCTCTCTTAAACACTCTCTTTTCTTGTGTAAAACTCATCCCCCATATCTATCCATGTCCCTCAACAATTGGCATCACATTTTATTTATTAAAATTCAGAAAAAACATTTCACATATTACATCACTTGGTCATAGCCACATTCATATCTACATTATGCATTAATTAAACTAAGGATTATAGTGGGGATGTTACAATGTGCATGTGGAGAAGAGGATGAAGCTCGATCCTTCAAGAAAGAAGGTCATATTCACGGGGTACAATGAGACCTCAAAGGCTTACAAGATATTCATACCAGTGCAACGAAAGAAAATTGTGATCCAAGATGTTAAGTTTGAGGAGAACTTGGCATCTAGGAAGTCTCATGAGTTACACTAGTGGTAGAGGATGAGGAGTATGTGGCTCCGAAGGGAGAACAAAGTTCATAGAATTCCAATTTAGGGAGTCATTTTTCAGGTGGGGAGGAGGATTTAACTCCTTCCAGCTCTGTCAGGATAACTAGTTGGTTTGAGCAGACCTTGATGAATGCTTAGGAGCATGTTGAGGCTCCAAGGGGCACATTCAGGGAGAGAAGGCCTCCAAGGAAGTTTCCAAACTTCATGGAACTAATAAGTAACATCATTGAAGATGTAACAGATCATTAGGTTTATTAGAATGATATGGTGCATGATGATGCATGGGATATTGTACCAAGATCGGAGGGACATCCAATTCCAGGTGGCAAAAGTACCTTCCTCACTAAGAGAGAGTGTTGATGTTTGTATCATCAGACATATACTTCCACACATGTCTAAATGTATGGATGTGTGGACGCCATCCAAAGTATTCAACCTTAGTAATTTACTTTAATTAAATGAATTATTAAAATAAAGTTCTTTTATTAATTAATTGAGTTTAATTTAATAAAATGCTAAAGTTATTAACATTAGTGAATTAAATTAATCTTATCCATTGATCTCAAGTGAGGTGAGATATAATCTCAAACGTTGATCACTTTGGAGATGAGGGCAAGGTCATAACTCAAGATTATAAAAATAAGCCTAGGTGAAGGGAAGAGACACATTCATTTGGAGATATATTAGAGTGAGTGACTCAAAGAGAGCAAAGAAGAACTTTTGTTCAAAGAGATCTTAGCAAGGGTGAAGAATGAATTTCACTTAGAGATATAATTAGTCCAAAGGAGAAGGAAGCAACAATAGGTATATTTGGTAGCAAGGATAGATATGGGTAGCAAAGAAACAACATGTAGAGCCGCAGATCAGACCGTACAAGAGCTGCAGAGGGTGTTGTACGCTAGTCGCAAGTACAACAGGGCATGTACATACGTGGGTTGTAGGTGCAAAAGGGTGTGCACATACACATGTCACAGGTGCAGGAGGGCACATACATACGTGAGTTGCAGGCTCAAAAGGGTGCATACATACAGATTGTATAGGTCGTGACATGCACATATAGTTCCTATAGGTCGTAGTTTCAAGTCCGTACAATGATGATAGAGTTGTTGGATTGCAAGTGTTTGTTGTATGTTTCTATTTCTATTATAAGTAGGTAGTTTTCCCAGTTTGGGAGCCCCTTGTAAGCTTGTAAGTTATTTAAATGAAAAATTTATTTTGAAGGGGCAAATTTTCTGTGTGCCATGTGAAATTTGGTTTCCATATTTTTCATTCTACTGCTTTTATTTCCAACAAGTATATTTTATTTTGTGTGTTGTAATTTGATTGCAAGCAAGGAAATACATAAGGTAGTAAAGTATCTAGGTGTTGGGAATTGAGTTCTCAACACTAGCCACCTCCCCCTTAGCTTGAGAATGACAAGTTCTCTAGCCTTGACCTAACTACATAAATGTAGATATGTCTCGAGCAACAAATGATAACATATGAGACCTTTATCTACCTACCAATGCCCCACTAGTTAATGGGTGTGACTCGAACCTACATGATTGTGATCCTCCTCTAGATATGGGATCTATCATTGCTAAGTTTCAATGTTTATCTTTATTGTGTGTTAGTTGGCCTCCATATTTGGTTTATGCTCTCTATTCTTAGTTCCTTCACCATATGATCATTTTATGTTAATCCACTAGGCTTAGACTTTATATATATATGGGTGTATAGTAGGTCCTTGTTTCTGGCTTATGGTGGTTTCTTTCTTGAACCACCTTTTTGTATAAGATCCATGTACACATTGTCTTTTACAGTGTACAAAGGAAGCAAAAAAGTTACCAACTTGATTAGAACCCTCTAAATGTTAGATAAACATGATCGTGGAGAAATAAAATAAGACAAATGTGGAAATAAAACACAAAATATATACAATACAATAGAGGCACATATATATACATGGTTCACCTAGTGTGGGCTACGTCCACCATAGAAATTTCTAGGTCCTTCCTTTATTATTATCCAACAAATGAAGGGATACAACCTACAACACACCCACTGTAACTTCCTCTTCTTTCTCTCAAAGTATCCTCGCTCAAAATACAATATTCGCAATGATGCATAGTCACAATACATTTCCGTCATAAAAGAGGGTTTCCTTCTAGGGAAAAAAACCTTAACAAAACTTCTACCGTTAGATCTGCGACCTTATAATGAACAGTCCAGATTTACTATGAAATTACAATATACATTTACAAGGCAAATTTTCATTTAGGGGCTTCGCTTTCGAACCCCCGATATGGGCCCTCTTACCCCCATATCCCCCAGTCGGGTGGATGAGCCCCCTGAACCCCGCAAGGGGGGAAAACCCCCCTATGTGGAGGGGTGTACAGTCTTCATGGGGTATAAACATGACTGAAAACAAAGACCTATGAAACATGAATATAATCAGGCTCCATAACCAACAATCTCCCACTTGGAGACTGATCACAACAACTCCATTGTTGTTGTACCTACTGGACTATACTCCACCTTAGACCTGGAAAATTTCTCATCTTCAACTTCATTCTTGAATACCAACTGAAGCTAAGAAGGAACTCATTTTTTCTCTGGTTACTCTCTTTGTTAACATGTCTGCAGGATTCTGGCTAGTGTGTATCTTTTCCAACTTCAAATGTCCATCTTCTAAGATGGATCATATAAAATGGTACTTGAGTTGTATATGCTTAGTATTCAAATGGAAGGCTGAGTTCTTTGCAAGATGAATGGCACTCTTGTTGTCACAATACAACCTGCTATTCTCTTGCTTCTTTCCCAATTCCTCCATAAACCTCTGTAACCAAATCATATCTTTACTAGCCTCTGTAGCAGTAACACACTCTGCTTCTGTCGTTGAAAGTGAAGCAACCTTTTACATTTTTCGAAATCCAACTTGTTGTTGTTCCACCTACAATAAAAACATACCCTATGGTGCTCCACCTGCTATCTTTATCACCTGCCATATTTGAATCAACATATCCATGTAGAATAGTGTCTGAACCTACAAAACATAATGCATGAGTAGCAGTACCTCTCAAATACCTGAGAATCCACTTTACTGCCTCCCAATGTTCTTTACCAATATTGTTCATATACCTACCCCCAACTCCAACTACATGTGCAATATCTGGTCTTGTGCAAACCATCACATACATCAAGATGCCAACTGCTGATGAATAAGGGACCCTGGACATGTATTCAATCTCCTCCTGTGTCTTGGGATAGATTTCATTGGTTAATTTGAAATGGCTGGCTAAAGGTGTACTAACTGGTTTTTCATTCTGCATTCTAAACCTCTCCAACACCTTATCTATGTACTCACCCTGAGACAATGTCAAATTGCAATTTTTCCTATCTCTTGTTATTCTCATACCAAGGATTTTCTTTGCAACACCTAAACCCTTAATTGCAAATGAATTAGCTAATTTCTTCTTGAGCACATTTATATCTTGCATATTAGACCCTGCAACAAGCATGTCATCTACATACAATAACAAGATAATATAGCTTCCATTTTCTATCTTTTTAAAATAAACACAGTGATCAGAATGACATATACTATAACCTTGTTCTTTCATAAACCTGTCAAACTTCAAATACCACTGCCTTGGAGCTTTCTTTAGGCCATACAATATCTTCTTCAACTCGTATACCAAAATTTCCTCCCCTTTCACCTCATACCCATGTGGTTGCTGCATATAAATATCTTCCTCCAAATACCCATGGAGAAAAGATATTATTACATCTAACTGTTCAAGACGTAAATATTCTACTGCCACAAGAATTAAAATAGTCCTAATTGAAGTCATTTTAACAAAAGGTAAAAATATTTCATCAAAATCTATACCTTTCTTTTGTGCAAACCCCTTTACAACAAGTCTAGCCTTGTACCACTTTTTGCCTCCATATTCTTCCTTCAACTTGTAAACCCATTTATTCTGCAATGCTCTTTTTCCTACAGGAAACTAAATCAAACCCCAAGTCTGGTTATTTACCAGGGAATCCATTTCCTCTTTCATGCTTTGCTCCCACTTATTTTTAGTGTCTACCTGCATTGCCTCTTCATAATATTTTGGTTCACTAGAATTAGTCAATAGTAAATAATACAATGAAGGAGAGTATCATTCAGGGGGTCTACTTAAACATGTAGATCTTCTAACAACACTTGTAAGAGTTTGAGGTACTTGTTTCTCTTGTTATTGTACATTTTGATTTTCTGGTACCTTTGGAATTTCTTTTTCAATGATCTCATCAAGCACTATGTATTCTAATTTTTCTTTTTCATGTTTCTTTCCCCGCAACTGATCTTTGTACATGAGCTTCTCATTGAATATGACATATCTACTCATGATTTTGTGATTTTCATAATCCCATAAGCGATAACCAAAATCATTAACATCGTATCCAATAAAGGTACACTTCTTGAATTTTTACTCAAGCTTTGTTCTATTTTCTTTATCAATATGGAAAAATGCTTCACAACCGAAAGTCTTCAAAAAACAATAGTTTACCTTTTTACTTGTCCATGCCTCCTCTGGAATTCCACCATGCAAAGATCTTGAAGGTCCTTTGTTTATTAATTAAACATTAGTATCTACAACATATACCCAAAACTCTAAGGGAACACCAATATGCAATATCATACTCCTTGCACGCTCCAGGATTGTCATGTTCATCCTTTCCGACACACCATTTTCTTGTGGTGTTTTTGGAAATGTATTTTCTCTATGAATCCCATGGTATGAAAAGTAATCATCAAACTCCTTGTTGCAATATTCACCTCCATTGTCTGATCTGAGACACTTCAACCTTTTTCTTGTCTCATTCTCAACCAAAGATTTCCATTTCTTAAAAGTATAAAAAAACATCATATTTTTGTCGAATGCAATAAACCAAAGTTTTTCTAGTTGCATCATCAATAAAAGTAAAATAATAATGAGAGCCACCAAGAGATGATACTTGAGTTGTTCCCCATACATATGTATGCACACGCTCTAACGTTTCACTCTTATTTTCTTTTCCAACTCTGAGAAATCTAACTCTCTTATGTTTTCCATAAACACAATACTCACAGAAATCCAAATCATTTTGTTTAAGATCTGGCAACAAATATCTTTTGTGAAGTATCTACATCCCCTTCTCACTCATGTGTCCAAGCCTACGACGCCATAGTGCTGTGTCCACTCTTGTAGAAGCTAAAGATATAGAAGCATTAATATTACTAGTACATAAATACAATGTACCTACCTTCTCTCCTTTTGTTATCACCAATGATCCTTTGGTGAACTTCCACACCTTATCTATAAATATAGATATACAAACTTCACTTGCCAACTTCCCCATCAAAATTAGATTTTTCCTTAGATCTAGAACATGTCTTACCTCTTTCAACAACCATTGGTTTCCATTCCTTTGCTTTATTTTTACCTTTCCCATTCCAACAATTTTTCATGGTGCATCATCACCCAAATGAACTTGTCCAAAATCACCTTGAACATAATCTAGAAAATGTTTCATATAGGGTGTGGCTTGAAATGAAGCCCTTGAATCTACTACCCGTGACTCATAAATATTATCTATAGAAAGAATCAAATCATCTTGTAACACATCACCTGTTACATTTGCTTCATGATTTTTCTCCTCCTGTCCATCTCTTTGTTTCTTTGGAGCTCTGCAGTCTTTCTTTAGATGTGCTTTCTTCTCACAATTCTAACACTCTATATTTCTCAGTCTGGATTTGGATCTTCCCTTCCTAGAATTCCCACAGTTCCCTAAGCCCTTTCCTCTATCCTTTTGTCTTCCTCTATTCTCCATGTTTAACGCATTATCTGATGTCTCACCTGTGATTTTTCGTCAGATTTCCTCGCTAAAGATAACATCAACAACATCATCAAATTTTGAAGTGTTTGAACCAGAGATAGAGTTACTTACAACCATGACCAAGTCGTTCCAACTTTCTGGCAATGAACATAAGATTAGAAGAGCCTCGATCTCATCATCAAAGTCCACTTTTACAGAACTTAGCTAATTAGTAACTGTATTAAATTCATTTAAATGATCTGCAACAGACCCACATTCTGACATCTTCATATTAAATAATATCTTCATTAGAAATACCTTATTAGACACCGAGGGTTTTTCATACAGTTTAGCTAATGCGTCCATCAACTCCTTCGTTGTATTTTCTTTCGAAATATTGAAAGCCACTGACACTGCCAAGCTCAAGCATATCGTTCCTAGTGCCTTTTTGTCAAGAACCTCCCATATTCGTCCTTCATGGCTGTCAAATTCTTTGCTATTCCACCCAATGGTAGGAATAGATCCTTTTTATATAAATAATCTTCCATTTGCATCTTCCATAATTGGTAGTTTTGGCCATTAAATTTCTCGACCCTAAACTTTCCATCTTCTGCCATGGCTCCCACTTGAACCAAGAACCCTATTTTCCCACGAGTTACCTTTCTCTCTGATACCAATTGTTAGATAAATAGGATCGCAGAGCAATAAAATAAGACATATTCGGAAATAAAACACAAAATATAAACAATACAATAGAGACACAGATATACGTGGTTCACCCAATGTGGGATACGTCCACCGGAGAAATTACCAGGTCCTTCCTTTATTATTATCTAGCAAATGAATGGATACAACCTACAACACACCCATTGTAACTTCCTCTTCTTTCTCTCACAGTCTCCTCTCTTAGAATACAAAATTCACAATGATGCATAGCCCCAATACATTTCCCTCTTACAAGAGGGTTTCCTTCTAGGGAAAAAACCCCAACATAACTTCTACCATCAGATTTGTGACCTTATAATGAATGGTCTAGATTTACTATGAAATTACAATATACATTTACAAGAATTTTTTTTCTTTAGGGGCTTTGCCCTTGAACCCCCACTGGAGGCCCACTTGCCCCCGGACCCCTGTAGGGGGGGTAAGCTCCCCTAGGTACCTCCCCGCATGGAGGGGTGTACAATCTTCATGGGGTATAAACATGGCTGAAAACAAAGACCTATGAAAAAGGAAGATAATCAGGCTCCACAACCAACACTAGAGTTCTCGTTTTCTTGGAGTTTGCAATCAGTGGTTGTTTTTACCCTCATTTCAAAACATGGTGCCGCGAGTGACACCCTTTTTTTGGGGGGGTTAAAATTACAATTTTTTGCAACCATGATCCTTAATGTTGCTAAAAAAATACTTAAAATCAACACTTGAATTGAAAACTAGTGTTACTAGTAGCGCCTCTTTTCTTTTTCGGAGTTAAAATTATAACCATTTGAAACCACAAACTTAACAATTGGTACCATTACAACCAAAATATTAAATCAACCTTTGAATCAAAAAGTGGTGCTACGAGTCACACTCTTTTATTTTTTTAGGTAGAAACTACAACATCTTTTAAACCATGGTCTTAACAATTTGTACCATTGCAACCAAAATCTTAAATTCAACCCTTGAATAAAAAAATAGGTGCGAGCAATATCACTCATTTTTATTTTATTTTATTTCAGATTTAAAATTCCAACATTTTTTAAACCATTGTTTGCAAAACTGTCATTGTTGAAATCAAAATTTATATACTTGCACCTACTCCACCATCATTCTCCTCTTAAAATAATTAAAAAAATAAAAATAAAAATCTTAATAAAAAAAAACAAGTTAATTTAAAAAAATCTAAAATAAACTTAAAACAATACATGATTAACAACAATATTTTAAAATATATATAGAGAAACGATGTAGACCAGCGTAGATCCATCTTAAACCTGGATTTGTCAAACATTGAGAGGGATCCAATTTCTTAAGATGCCAAATTTTTTGTTATTATTTTTTCATGTTAAGTTTTACAAAGTGCATGCAATTGTTTTTTTTTTTAAATTGAGACAACTTTATTTTTATTATTGTTATTTTTTTTTAATTAAATAGACTTTAATTTTTTTTAATATAGCGTTAAGACCATGGTTTCAAACAAGAAGTAATTCGAGCCTCTAAAAAATAGAAGGATACTAGTTGTTAAAACCATGTTTTTTTTTTCATTGTGGTTCATGGTGCGAAGCTCGCTACATCCACAGTAATCCCCTGGAAATCCGGAGAACATAGGAGGGTCAAGTATTTCGATAATATTTGGCTCAAAAAGAGCAACATATCGCATAGATGAGACTCGAACCTGGGTGGGGAGGAGAAAAATCCCCACCCCAACCAATTGAGCTACAACCACTTGACAATTAAAATCATGGTTTTAAATAAGTTATAATTTTAATCTAAAAAAGATAAAGAGGTGCTACTGGTAGAACCACTTTCTGATTTGGGAGTTAATTTTAAGGTTTTTTTTAGCAACATTATAAGCCATGGTTGCAAAACTTTGTAATTTTAACCTGGAGGAAAAAAAAAAGGGTGCCCCTAGTGGAACCACTTTTCAATTCGGGAGTTGATTTTAGTATTTTTGATGCAAAAATATAGACTTTTAACACAAAAGTTCTCATTTTGAGGTCATAGTTCTCATTAGGTCGGTAACAATGTTAAACATTTTATTAATAAAATTTTATTTACGTTATTTTATTTTATTAATATTTACTTTAATTTTATTTTGGTAATGTTTATTTTATTAATATTTACTTTGATTTAATTTTATTTTGGTAATGTTTATTTTATTAATATTTACTTTAATTTACTTTATGGTTTTTTCTCCCAGAGATTTTTATTTTATTAATATTTATATTAATTTTATTTTGGTAAGATTAATTTTATTAAATTTTGAGGATTTTTTTTTTATTAACAGAAAGTTAGCAAATTTCTACTTGCCCTTAGGATGCCATGTTATTAATGGTGGATGGCCCATTTAATATCAAAGGAACCTAAGTTGACTTAGGATAAGATTAGAGAACTTTTCTTGTGAAAGTTTCAAAAAAAATATTGTGGATATTGTGGAGTGGTTAGATTTAATAACTTGAAAATGATGATACATAAATGGTATTGCCTTAAGAGAAGATGAGAGAAATTGAGGATTGTGATAAACTTTGGAAGCAATTTACAAAGAAATTAGATAGAGGGATGATTTGGATTGGATTGAAAGTGAAATTAAAAGATAAAGCATAAGATATAATATTGAAAGAAGAGTATTATAGTGAAAACACAATTTTATTAATGAATCAAATGGTGCAAAACACTACAATGTCCATAGCAATATAAGGTGGTTATAATGGTGGAAGCTTATCTTTGGGAAGAACTGTGATAGATATGCTCATTCACAAAAAATCCATAATAAGAGGTTGAAACTACATTTTATCATAATGCCAAAACCCTTGGAGAAAAAAACCCTAAAAATCCAAAAATCCAAAAATCTTAACCCTAGGAATTGAGATGGCAAAGTGAAGGTAGGCCATGAGAAGCCTAGTTGGCATGTTAGATTCCCAGTGCCATAACTTTTGTATACAAACTCCATTTTGGGAATTCTTTGGACCATCACAAATTTTAATTTGTGGTGTAAGTGTTTGGTAGGATTGGTCAATGTAGATATCCAGGAAATCAAAATCATAAAAAATGCACAGGGAGGGCTTGAAATTTCAGGGCCTTTTTTGAGATGGTAGAAAATCTAAATCTCCGCCTAGATTAGTCACCTCCCCTTGGGAGGTAATGGTCCCAATTTTATTAAGTTATTGCATTGGCTAGAAAAACTTCTATTGAATATGGATCTTAGTAAACCACTTATCCTAGTGAAGTAGTTTCCCTACTTTGATAACCTGATAGAGTTGTATGTATTGTTGGTGGGTTCTCTTCATTTTGTCATGCATGATTTGATCTATTATAACTTGCTTATTGTAGTTAGGATTGATATTTGTAGGAGCCAAGTGCTTTACCACCTCTGAGGTGTCCAATAGAGGTGGAAAGTATGGTTGAAGTAGTTTCACATTAAATACAAGGTGCAAACCAATGACATGTAGAATATTAATTTCAAAATTTCTCACCCACAACCTTGGTGATGGTGTAAGGACCATATCAAAGTGCTATAATCTTCCTACTTGTGAGAAACTCTTTTTTCAATTGAAACTATACATTATCACCAACTTGAAATTTATGTGGAAATTTAGTGTTGATCATTTCATTTCTTGTACTTGGCTTTGGATTTTTGCAAAATATTGTGAAGTTATTAGTGGATATGCTATATTTGTTTAACACGTTTTGTTGCTTTGTATGCCTGATTTTTAGCATGGGAAAACTCTTCAAGTGAAAATCTAATGGGTAAAGATACATCAACTGGAGGAAAAGTTTGGAATCCTAGGCACACTTGAAAAGGGCCACAACCAACAGAAATGTGAAGAGTTCTATTGTAGTTGAGAATACGTGCAATGATCTTGTTGAATACCTCTGTATTTCCATTGGTATAAGGATGGAAGGTAGTCGATTTGGTCAATTTTGTCTTCATCATGCACCAAAGGTTGGACCAAAAGTGTAATACCCCCAGGTTAACCCCCAATTGTGATTGTACATATTTTTTATAGGTTGGTGAGCCAATATTTTTTGGGCTAGAGTGCCTTTGTATATATGTTTTCAAAGCAGAGTGCCTGTGTGATTTAGGCCATGGAGCGTATGAGTTGAAAGGACAACAAGACTAAAAATTGTAATATGTAATCAAACTCTATGATGTTAATAAAATACATTACCGCTGCAAACCAAATCAGACAAAAGAGTATGGGGGGATATGACTCCACGAGAGGGAAATGGGGATAAGGGATTAAGGAAGAGTGGTTAAGTCAAGGGGGATTAATTCAAGGGAATATTATAATATTATTCCTAAAGTCAAAAGTCACGTGATATAATTTTTATCCTAAGTTCTTAAAGGTTGGGAATGAGTCACCAAGTGGAATCAAAGGTAGTTCATAAGGTGACAAGTGTCAAGTTAAGAGCAAGCAAATATATTGTTGGGAATTAGTGTAATTCTGGGATTCTTTCCAATCATTCATTTCATCATTCATTCTATCGTTCCATTATCCATACCTTTGTTGAGAGAGCTAAGAAGCTGATGGTTTCCCTATAAATCCTTAATGGTTTGGGCTAAATAAGCAAGTTGTTAGGCCTGTGAATTAATCTCTTCGGGGGGAGAAATTTTTTTGGAATAGTTTTCCCTGTGTGCTAGGATAGTGGGTGGTGAAATCTTTGAGAAACCTTGTGTTCTAGGTTCCATAGAGCTTTGATACTTCCTCGCTAGCCTGTTGTTGAAGCCCTGGAAGGGAAGTGGGACATCCAAAGGACTGTTGAGCAGAGAAGGGGTACACTTCCTGGGGTGGGAGAGGCTATGGGGAATGAGAGGCTATGAGCTAGGAATTGTTACTGAAGTTAGAAACTTGGTATGAGTTTTATTGTGCTATCTATAGACCTTAGTTTGGCCTAGGAATCCTTTTCCTTAGTGGATTCATAGCCCTAGGTTGGGGGTGACATGTTTTTGAGAGTATATGAATAGTAGAGTCTAGGCTGGGAGGAATGTCTAAGGTCTACAACCAATTGGTAATTTAATTAAAATATAAGTGTCTTTTATGTGTTTTTGATGTTTACTATGTATTTACTTATGTTATGTTGTAACTATGTATATTTATGCATGGATAATTTGTTGTAGAATTGTATAATTGTGTTCATATGCATGGTATTTAATTATTAAATGGTATCAAAGTCATAATGAGAAGAATTCAATGAAATTCTAATACTTAGTTGTGACATAAGTTGGGTTTTTGTGTAGTGTGTCCCATCCTAGGTGGATAGGGATGCTACAAAAATATACTTAGGAACATGATTCCCCTATTAGAAACAATGACCTTAGACAACATAAAATGAAGCCAAACATGCTCTAAGAAGAGATTAGGCATAATGTATTTTATTGTCACACTCTTCTTGTAGGGCATCAAAATTTCCACCTTAGAGAAAAAATAAATAACAAAAAAAAACACAATTGTTACCATGCTTGGTCAAAATCAAATTTGACATTAAATCTATGGAAATTGACTCCCAAGGCTTATCTAGAGTGGGCATAGGAGTGCATAATCCTTGGTTCTTTATTGTAAGTTTAGTGATGGAATAAGTAGTGTACAATCCAATATATATGTTGGTGTCCTATTGGAGGTTTGTCCAACATAAGTACTTAAGAAACACTACCATTGTCTTCTCCATGTCAAAATGTCCTACTACTAGCTTGTATCATGCCTCCCAAAATTTTTCCAATGCTTGCCTAAAGGAATGCAAAGATGGCCTAGATGACACAAAATTTCATCCTGAAGGATAAGTTATAAAACTTGTTTACCTATGACCAATGTACGATATGTAGTAGCAAAGTCATGATCACTATCATATAGCTAGGGCCACACCAAATTCTCATGTCCACTACGAATTGAGGACTATGGTTCGTGCCACAAATGGGGGTTATTTGAGGTGTTCTACAACTTAATTGGTGCTTCCCTTATATTATTTTATGTCTAGGTAGAATTGTTTAAGGAATATGGAACATTTATTATGGTATTCATTTAGTAACTTTCCTTGTGTCTACATGATTTGTAGAGGCCCATGGTCATTGTGGATAACCATTTCCTTTCATAGAATACAATGCTTCCATTGACGACATTCTTGAACAATCCATTAAATCTGTTTTTCATAGGTGGGGTATCTACATAATATGTTAGAGAGTGTCTCCATGTGACAGGCCACTAGATGCCCATGTTATGTGAGGGATACACTAATGATATAAACTAAGGCACATGTCCCAATTTTGAATGGTTGTTGTATATCTCATTGAATTGGGACGAACACCATGTAGAGGAAACACTTTAGTTATTCAAATAATTTATATTGTTCATTAACCAAACAATATTGGCATTAGATCTACCCTTATTCACCTTGCTCAAGGGCTAAGTAATATGAGAGAACACCAACATGAACCTGCAAAAAACGTTGGTGAGTCTCAAGAAGCTTTGATTAGATTGATCAAATTCATGTTCAATAGTCTCTTGAGAAAGTTGTTTACCCTTATAACCATGGGTCTTCTAACCTTGATGCATAATCTCTTTCATTTTTGTAGCAATATGGGACTCACCATTCCTTTTCTGAGATCAAGTTCCCATTTTACTGTGTTATGGAGCTATGTGTAAATTTGCGAGAAGCACTGAAGTGGAAGTTTCACCCTAATCCTATTCCTTTAATCCTAAATGAGTAGAGCGAGGTAAAACCCTATATCATGGTTTCCTTCTCAAAATCCTTCCAAACATGAGGGAATTCCATGCCCAACCTCTTTCTCTTAATGTTCTAATACTTTAGGCTTGGTCATTAGGGTATCAACATTGTTGGGTTCATGCCTATTGGTATGCCTTCCCATGGCACTTAGGTTCAATTACCAATTCTTATTTATGCTCAAATGTGGATGATGATTCTCTTCGACCACTTCACATGGGACCAATGTATATGTAATTAGAACTGGAGCTATTACCAATCTATTTTTTCTAATAGTTTCATTACTTCTGGAGCTTTTCGTTGATAATAATACTTGTTTTTTTTAAACTATGGAATAGAGCTTGGAGAAACCCACCAGGCACTTCCCCTTATTTCTAGGATGGTACCTAGAGTAAACCAAATTTTGTAGAAAGCTGAGGCTTTTCAATAGCTTGCTCATTTAAGAGCTCAACATGTCACTTATGTGAATTGAACCCGAGTGGGGGGGGAAATACCCCTCAACACAAACCACTTGGGATAAACCCAATTGATTTATAATAATACTCGTTACTTCCAACACTTGGTAATTATGCTCCAAACTCATCACCAAATCGTGCCTTGAATTACTACATAATCATAATCAAAATTGTCTTTCCTTATGATGATAGAGAGAGGCAAATATAACCAAATTATAGAATGATTCTCCAAGGAGTACTCTAAGATAACATTACTTTGATTGGTGGCTTCCTATTATGAAATTATATCCCCAACACTTCAATTGTTACGATTTCTCAATTGGCATGAAGGCATTTAACAAGTATATAATATATGATGCATGAGTAACAAGTCTAAGCTTTGAATTTTTCAAGATCAATCAGACCTCATAAACACAATATAGTGTTGTAGAAAATTTAAAGGCATATAACTTGCAAAGCAATGAATTGGTACCTCACGTTTGCTATCAAACCATGAAATTATGTTGTTAAAACAAAAATGTAGTATTGTAGAAATGGATGGATCTACCTTGTAGTATGAAAGAACACAAATGTGTTTTTTCTTGTGAATATGACCTTGGAAATAAATCTTAGTCTTATATCAATTTGAAAATACAAAACCAATTCCTACACTATTGTTGCAAAAAAGGACCCTCTATACAATAAGAGTATGGACTTTGAAATAATGAAGTCTTGTAAATGATATGAAATGAAACTTGGAACAACCAAGCTTGGGAGGTATGAAGCCAATCTGTGATCACAACATGTCATTCACTGCACAATCTTCTGAAGTAACGAGAACGCTATTTCAAAGCTGTAGCTTCACCAAAATATCTACTATAGGTGACATGAAATAACGACTCTGTTTTTATTGTTGAAAATGGAGGAAATGTATTCTATTATGATGGTAAATAGGTATTGGAACAACTGTAAAACAAATTTCTGAGACACAGTTGCAAGAGGGATCCTATATACACAACTTGTGTTCCATAGATGTCCTGGAAATGGCAAGTTGAAGCTCACAGTGATGAAACCCTTTATTTGCTTCAAAATACCATTACAAAAGTAACAAACTTGTAATGAGTGTAAGATGATTTTTTTAGACCAACAATAGTTATGTGAAGTTATTCCTACAACATTTCTTATGCCTTAGAACATTTCAATTCATTTATTGCAAGCAAACTATATTATGAAAAGATATTTCTTATGCACAATGTCTCCATATGAATAAAATAATAATTCTCATGAAAATGTCCTTCACAATCATATTGACATTGGAGGATCAAACATGAACTATAGATAATTTCAAATCCTCAAATCATTGGTATGTTCCAAGTTCCTAGGATCATAATCTTATTATCAAACCATGTGAGACAAAGTGTCTTGAGGATTGAGAGAATGAAAATCAAATGCAATGAGAGGTAAAATGCAAATTTTGTAAAAATATTTAAGTCTAATTTGAAATAAACTTGGGACAACCAGATTTTCCAAATTGAAACTATAATGATACCTATAACAAGTTCATAAGGGATGCAATGGTTGTGAGGCTAATAGTGAACAAATTGTAAGGATGATACAAGGATATGATTTTACAAATTTATTCAAGACCGATTCTTTATGATAATAGAGTAGCCTTAAAAAGTTAACCATGACTTCTAGAACATCCTTTTAAGTGATGGTTGAGGTTAAAGAGTGTAACACCCCAGTTTTGGATCCCTATGAACTAGAATATATTGTGTAATTGTGACTTAGGTTGGTGAGATGGTAAAGTTGGAAAAGGGGCCAACGTGCCTAGGAAATGTAATACTTCATATATAATAATAAAATAATACATTGTTGGCTGCAAGACATACACGGACAAGAGATAAGGGGGATTTGATTCCATGAGAGAGGGGGCTAAAGGGGCTAAGTATTTTTTATTATATTTTATTTACCCATATTGGTTTTAATTGGGAAAAGTGGTTACATGATATTCTTGGGAGGAAGGCCATGTGGTTCTTGTTTTCATGTAATTATATAAACATCCCTTGTGGGTTGTTTTGGGGGTTCACTTGTTCTTATCCATTCACTCTTACACCCTTCTCACTCTTTCATTTTTGGTGCCTCTTTCTTGCTAATTCATGTGCTCTTGGTATGAGCATGGAAACAAATGGTTGGAAGAGGAGAGCCATTGCTAGATGACTGTAATCAATTATTGATCATTCTAGGAAGGAATGGATGCCTGAGTGCATGAGATTGATGGCAGTTCGGAAAGAACTGTCCACAACTGAGAATCCTTGGAGTTTCCAGCAAGTATATTTCTTGAACAATAGCACTAGATCCCTAGAGAGAAATGGAACAGCCTGAGGGAATGCATGACAGATAAACAGGTTCATTTCTTTGAGTTGTGCAGGTTGAAGGGGAAAGAGAGATGGAAATTAGGATTTTCTGTGTGGTTGGAAAATCCTAAGAGATAATTTCCCAACTGTTGCATGTTTTAGATTTTGCCTAGGACCCATCCTTGTGGATTGATAGCCCTAGCTCGGATGTGACCTGCTGTTGAGAATTGGAACAACAATGTCTATGGTTGGGAGGAACATCCTTGGTCTGCAGCTAGTTGGTGATGGTTTAATTAAAGATAAGTGCTATTTTTGTTTTCTTCTTAATTTATATTCCGATGTGTATATTTATCTCTCAGATGTATTTCATGTGCATGCTTGATGGTTATTGCTATGCATGGCACATTGATCATTTCTTTGATGGTTTAACATGAATATTTATTACTACATGTGTGGTTATTGCATTCTTTCATGATGGATTTCGAATTAATTATTACCAGAATTCGAGATCAGTTTTGAAGTGAGTTTTTTAGGTAGCATGGCCGTCTCATGGGTGGATGGGTATGTTACAGATTGGTATTAGGGATTCTGGTTGAAACACCAGACTGGTATGGGCCGAAATGAGTGAGAATCGGGAGAATTTGTTGTCGCATATTTTGGTTTGTGAAAATTTGGGGAAAATAGTGGAAGGTTAGAGAGAAAGATCCCTGAATTCGTGGGAAAAATTGAGTTTTAAATAATTTAGATTGTTTGAGAAGTTTAATGGATTCGATCTGCAGAGTTGCAGGGTCAAATTCGACTTGGAAGGTTGAAAAATTTATATTTTAATGGTCGTTATAGCGTGGGGAAAAGTTCAGAGGATTGACGACCGAGATCGTGTTCGATCTTAAGATCAACGACCTAGATTCATTCTTAAAAAATTAAAAAATTGTAATGTTTAAAAAGTTTGAAAAAGTAAGCATATCGATGACTGAGATTCATTTCAGCGGTTCGAAAATGAGGTAGATCGACGGTCTAGATTCGTTGAGGAATTTTGCTAAAATTTCTAAGTTTGAAATTCGTCGACAAAAATCTCCGATCTCCGACGAATTATGGTCTAGGGTCGAATTTTTTTTGTGAAGTCTTAATTTTGTCAACATAAATCTCTGATTGTCGACGACCGATGGTCAAGGGTCAGAAAAATTTGGCAAAGTCTTCAGTTTTTCAACATAAATCTCTGATCGTCGATGGCCGATGGTCGGGGATTGACGAGTTTGACCAAGTGTTGAAATTTGACCAAATGACATCAGAGATTGCCGATGGCCGATGGATCAGGGATCAATGAATTTGGGTGAATTTTCATTCAACCAAGTGAAATTGCCGATGAACGATGGAGAAAAGAGGGTGATGATGTGTCATGCCACGTTAACATCCACATGTCATGCCACATCATCCCATTTGATTCCTTAAGATGATGTGTCATATCATGTCATCGTCCACGTGTCATGCCACATTAGCATAGTTTCCACATCAACGAAGAGATGGTCGATCGTCGATTGTTGGGGTTCGACAAGATTTATGAACAATATTGGTTTGTTGGTGAATATGACCGATGGCCAATGATTGGACATTGAGAAGATTCGTGGGTGACTTTTGGTTTATGGAGAAAAACGACTGATTGCCAATGGTCGATGATCGGGCGTCAATGAGATCGGTGGGAAGGTTTGATTCACAAAGAAAATCACTGATTATTGATAGCTAATTGTTGATAGAAAGAATATCAACGATCCATAACACTTCTGATTTGAGATTGATGGTGCAGGTCACACTTAGGCAAAAATGTTCCATAGTTTAAAAAAAAAACAACTAAGTCTAGAGCCATTTTCGTATTTTGGCCATAACTAGAGAAAATCAAGTCGGATTGGGATGAATCTTATTATTTTTTTCTGAAGAGAGGACATATACAAAAGTGTCAGAGAGGGACATTGTCCATTTCTTCTTGGATTTGTCAGAAAATGCAAAATAGTGGTTTTTAAAGATCTGGGTCCAGATCATTGGCAGAGGTCCAGATCAAGCTGAAGCTCTTGGGAAGAGTCCAAAAATAAGACATGACAATAAACCACAAAGAAAATGAATAAATCCTAAGGGGATTGGAACGAGGATGCTGAAATAAGCCAAAATCCATTATTTTGGGCCACTTTTTGGGGATTTTTGTGGTTTTCAGAGGAAGAAAAGTGACCCTAGATCACAAAACTGAAATTTTTTATTTACTAAACATTTTATATAATCATTGAGAATTTTTTTTTTGGTTTATTGAATTTTTTTCCAGAATTGCATAGATTGGGAGATAACTAGTTTTGCTAAAAATTCCAAGTCTGTAAAAATGGGTGAAAAGGAACAAAGTTGTAGATTCTAGATTGTTGTAGTTTTTGATTGATGTATCATATTGAAAATATGAGAGTTGATATGAATTACATGTCAATATTATTAACTGTGTATCATATAAAAGTTTCTCTAGTTCCTGACACGTTTTCGTCTATACTTGACAAAAGTTGGTGTTTCTGTAAAGTTGAACCAGTGGAGAAAATGCACAAAAAGGGTGAAAGTTGCTTTTTCAGGAAGCCATAAATTTAAGCTCAGATATTGGATCAGGGAAGGAGTAAATTCGTTGGAAATATTATTCATAGGAGAATAACCTAGAATTAATAGAATTTGGAGAATTATGATATAATTCTTCTTAAACTGAGTAGAAAAAGAAAATGTAGCATTAATTGACAAAAAAATTGACATGCATAATTCTAACAAAATGGTTGCTTGTACATTTTTCAGAATTAGAGATTTAATTAGATAAATTCAAGCCTAAGATGGGATATGAGAGTCATGGAAGCATGACATAGCTTGTAGAAGTTGGTTGAGGAAATAAAGAGCTACAAGGAAAGTAATGAAAAGTGGATAAATAACTAAATACGAGTGAAACTAAAGACTTATTATTCAGTTGCTACAGAATCTAAATGAATTACAAGTACGAAAACATGGATTATCACATAGGAAAAGAATATACCAGGTGAATAATGTCATTAATGGGCATAGAAAGGAAAGGTGAGACTCTATAACCTTGATGGTAGAAATGTGTAGATAGCTGTAAACTTGATGTGAAAGAGAACATGGAGCTTAGGAGGTTATGTGTGAATCATCTCTATGTGCCAAGCACACGAGCTCCTGGGAAGGATTTTCTAGATACAACTTATCTACTCACCTAAAAGTACTTAGAGAAAGAAAGCCACTTCCATTTCTAATATCAGAGTTCATAGTGGAAGCAAGATACAATACATAAATCAGGGGTAGATTAACGAAGGTTCTTTCACTTGAAAAATGCCACTGAATGAAAATAGACTTCCATTGGGAATGGTATTAAGTGTGAAAGGTATGGTTTCATAGGGAAATGTTAAGGAAGTAATCTAATGGAAATCTAGGATTAATAGTATTTGGTTCAAGAATATTGTGGTAGTAGAGTAATGGGATGCTCTAAGCTACTTCATTCCAAGGTTCTGGAATGTTTCATAAAGGAAAATTTTGGATATGATTGCCTAAGAGAAGTTGTTGTAAATACAACACCTCGATTGGATTGCATAATGGCCAAGTGGAACTTGGATGGAAAGTGTTTAGACCATGAAACAATAATGTAGAGGAGTAGAGTGGGAGCACACAATACAACAAATATTTGAAGAAATTCAAGGACAACCAACTAAAACATAAATAAATAAATAAATAATAAGTGAACTGAAATATAAATGCACTAGAATGCATGATGCATAAAATGAAGTTAGATGCATTAGTAGGCATGTGGAAAGTGAATGCTTGGTGCATATGGATGTGCATTTGTGCATATGTACATGCTTAGATATGTATATGTCATGCTTGTGGACTTAGAATAGTTTTTTGTTATATACATGCAATACTGATGTTATATTGAGTATGACTAATTATGGATTATGTATTCAGGAAAAAATGATATAGCATGGTTAAAGATGTGGATGTTGTTGCTACTGCTTATGAATTCCATCTATTAAAGACCCACGAGGGAGGTAGGAATGGTGATCAAAAGGATGGAGGAGGAAGCATGTGAACTTCTACAAATTCCAGCTGATCAAGTAGCATCAAGTAGGTTGATAATAGCCATGCAAGTATGCATTTGATTGCTTCCAATGTTGAATGGAATTAAGGTAAGAATTCCCTCAATTATCTTTCTCAATATTTAAATTGATATGTAATGGTCGAAGGCCTAGAGTATGTAAATGTTGTTGAAGCTATAGAGAATTTACATAAATTAATAGTTGCATATTGTGTTATCATTGGTTATGAGATCATAACCAAGTCAAATCAAGAGACATAATCCTGCTATAGTAATGAATATCCATGGAACTAGTTATGTGCGAGACCATGAGATGGTTGGATATGGAAGGGCTATAGCACTATGTGAGTGCTCAATGGTATCTATTGTATATCTGATGCTGGACTGCAACCTATTTGCTAACATTGAAGAGCACTTAAGAATTGTATTATTGGTGTTGTGTTTGGGTTGAAAAGGAAGGTACCCAAATAGTCAGGCAAGCAGTAGCAAGTGTGTGGATGATGTGTTGAGGCGTTGGCCATATCTTCCAACTCACCATGGTGGAGTGCATTCCATAGTTATGTAGTATTATGTAGTCAATGGAAGGATGAATTGTGTAAATGTAGCCATGGGTATCGACACATCGATTGCTATTTTATTTAGTAATTATTTGTTGCATTATGAAAATCCTGTGGTGCTGCAAATGCATAATGAATTATAGCTACATTATATTTAATATGAATACTAGCTGAAGGTGATTGAATTGTTGTTTTCTACAATTTTGATCTCTCTTTTTGGAGCTATTGAAAATGTTACAAGTGGTATTAAAGGAATTATTGAATGCATTTTGGTGAATGCTTGTATATATTATATAGCATAGAAATGATTATGCTAACAACTGAAATGACGTGAGTATCACTAACTCATGAATTGAGAACACTTCTAGAGCTGTTAGATAATGCAACAAGAAAGTTGCAGGATAGAGTAGTTACATAATGGTGAAATACAAAAAATATCTGTTGAGGGAACTGAGTAATAAAAATATTGATGACTAAGAAGAAAGAAAATATTGGTTGATAATACATGTGTAGATAATGATGGGTTCATTCCAGTTAATAGTTGAATTCCATATTAATGTCAATAATGGTTGGAAATGATTGAATTGCTGGTAAATTACAATTATGAGATCGTTTCATGAACTATCGAAAATGTGCATGAGTACTAACAATCTTGTTTAACTGCAAGAAAGTTGAGGAAAATTGCAGGTAGAATGGTCTTGGATATGGAAGGAATGTAAGACATATGGAAGATTGATATTTACAACTATAGAGCCAAACACTATGAGTGAAAAATTCATGCCTGGAAATTTTATTTTCCTGTATAAAATAGATTTTAGAAATTAAAAGTTACAAATTGTTATGTTATGCTAACCATTTGTGTGGTTGAATGAAAGGTTGAGAAAATTGCAAGAATAATGGTATTGGGTATCGAATTGTTGTAAGCCATAATAAATATTGATACTTGCTGCTGCAAGAGCCAAACGAATTATGAGCATGAGGCTCTAGCTTGGAGAATTTTGTTTTCCTGTATAAAACATATTTGACATTTATGATTAAGAATTGTTAAAATGATATCTCATGATGACTGTATGTGTATAATATAGATGAGATATTGGCTATGGAACCTGGAAGCTCAGGAAAAATAACACTATAATAAAATCGAGCTCAATGATGAAGGCATAGAATGAACAAAGTTGAATGGACTTGTTGCAACTCGACTTCTTGGAGATGCAACTCTCAAACTTCCTAGCTGAGTGCACTGGAGCCCTGGAGGGAAGTGGAACAACCCAAGGGACTGCATGGCAGAGAAATGGGTTCATTTATTTGGGTTGTGCAATATGATAGGGAAGGAGAGCTTGTTGGTTGGAATTGCTGCCAAAAATATAAATTCTGAAGATCATTATGCATGCTTTGGGCTAGAGTGCCTATGTATGCATGTTTTCTTTTATGACGGAATTCCTATGTATATAAGAATTTGGTTGGATTGCTTGTGCATATTAAAGGCTGGAGAGCCTATATTTGTGATATTAATAACACCGGTATGGTGTTGTGCACTAAGGACAATGCCAAAATAAGGGGAGTGGGATGAAACACCCCTGTTTTGGATCCCTATGAACTAGAATGTATTATGTAATTGTGGCTTAGGTTGGTGAGCCGGTAAAGTTGGAAAAGGGGCCAACATGCCTAGGAAATGTAATACTTCATATATATTAATAAAATAATACACCGTTGGCTACAAGACAGAGAAGGAAAAGAGATAGGGGGATATGATTCCACGAGAGAGGGGGCTAAAGGAGATATGTCTTTTTATTATATTTTATTTATCCATATTGGTTTTAATTGGGAAAAGTGGTTACATGATCTTCTTGGGAGGAAGGCCATGTGGTTCTTGTTTTCATGTAATTATATAAACATCCCTTGTGGGTTGTTTTGGGGGTTCACTTGTTATTCTCCATTCACTCTTACACCCTTCTCACTCTTTAATTTTTGGTGCCTCATTCTTGATAATTCGTGTGCTCTTGGTCTAAGCATGGAAACAAATGGCTCAAAGAGGAGAGCCATTGTTAGATGGTTGTAATAAATTACTAATCATTCCAGGAAGGAATCTATTCCTAAGTGCATGAGATTGATGGTAGTTTAGAAAGAAATGTCCATAGCTGAGAATCCTTAGAGTTTCTAGCAGGGAGATTTTTTCATTAGTAGCATTGGAGCCCTAGAGAGAAATGAAACATCCCGAGGGACTGCATGGCAGACAAAGGGGTTCATTTCTTTGGGTTGTGCATGCTGAAGGGGAAAGAGAGTTGGGAATTAGGATTTGCTATGTGGTTGAGAAAACCTGAGAGCTAAATAGCCAACTTATGTGTGTTTTAGAATTTTCCTAGGACTCATCCTTGTGGATTCATAGCTTTGGCTCGGGGGTGACTTGTTGTTGAGAATTGGAACATAGTGTCTATGGTTGGGAGGAACGTCCTTGGTTTGCAACCAATTGGTGATGGTTTAATTAAAGATAAGTGCTCTTTATGTTTTCTGCTTAATTTATATTCCACTGTGTATATTTATATTTGAGATGTATTTCATGTGCATGCTTGCTAGTTATCACTGTGAATGGCATGTTGATCATTTCTGGGATGGTTTAGCATGAATCTGTATTACTGCATGTGTGTTTATTTCATTCTTTCATGCTAGATTTTGAATTAATTATTACTAGAATTCAAGATTAGTTTTGAAGTGATTTTTTGAGGTAGCGCGACCAGCCTATGGGTGGTTGGGTACATTACAAAGAGAGACCCTTTTTGGCTGAAAAAAATGTTTTTTCGATTCCAAAGTAGGCCACCACTTGAAGTTTTTAAACTCAAATGGATTTAAGGAGAGATCAATGTACATAAATAATGGACTTTTAAAAGAGATAGAATAATTATATCCATAGCATGGGATGTCTTTTCTTCGGGCTGAGGAGATAAATATATTTCTTTGCCAGAGAGATTTAGTCAAGTACAGACCTAGAAATAGGTTTTCTTTAAAATATCAATGAGGTTACTAGTTATTTTGTTAACCATGGATTTTAAAAGTTATTTGGCTCACAAACATACTGTTGGATTACTGAGAGGGGGGGTGAATTAGTAATAACGTAATTATAATCCTTTTTCTTCAAATGTTATATCAATGTAGAATTATTATCCAACAATGAGCAATAATAAATAAACAATCACACACATACATAGTACACCAGTGTTTTACATGGAAACCCAAATTGGGAGAAAACCACGAAATGCTTTTTCTTATATGTCTTGAAGAATTACATTCATTGGAAGCACCAAATTCCTTTGTTTTCCAGCTGTAACTGGAAGGAGGCTCCTACCCCCTAGTTTCTCAGGCTACAACCTGAGGGAAGCTCCAACTCCCCAAATCTCTGGCTACAACCAGAAGGAGGCTACAACCCCCAATGTTCTCCAGCTACAACCACCTGTCCTTGCCCCATTCTGCCACCCTGAAGTAGAAGTAGAATGATGGAACCACTATCACACTATCACTATGAGATATACCGATGTAAACCTGTACCAATAAATTTGAACCATGCATCAACCTGTACCATAAACAAGTGCATCAACCATGCACCAACCTGTAATCAACCTGTACCATAAACAAGTGCATACAACCATGTACCAAGTATGTTCCAATCATGTGTCAAATACTCATCAACTATTAATCATCAATATGTACCAGCATAATCAACTATACACTTCATGTATGTGTCAACTCATCAACTACTTGTCTCAACCATGTACTCAACATGTGCCACAACCAACAACCCTCATCAATTTTATCATCCAAATATGATTTGTAGCTCTGTAATAGACCTGGTGTACATGATCACATTCCTTCAAACCTTCCTTAACTTTAAAAACAAGAGACTATCATTTTCATCAAACTTTTCTTTAGTCTCACATGCCTAGTTTTGGATTAGTCAACAACCCTAACTTGAAGTAATCATAACTTTGAACCTGTAATGTATAAAGATCTAAAACTGATACACAATGTTATTCAGTGTGTTTTATGCAATTCATCCAAGTGGAACTACTTGGAACCTCTCAGAAAAGGAGTTATAGAAAAAATGGCATACTTTGCTGAATTCTAGCTTATTCTAGAGAGAGACCTTGTAGAGCGTGCCCCGCACAAAATATTTGATGAAATGATCTGAAACTATTAAAAAGAATACTACAGACTGCACCCTAACCAAAAAATTTTGTCTCACTAAATTTGAATTGGTTATCAAGAAGTTATGACATTTTTACCCGAAACACCTGATTTTGACTAGTTTCAGGACTGGCCACAAACCCTATTTTCCACAGAGTGTAACTCCCAAAATACAATGACCCACAAGCTGAATTTTAACAACAAATACTTGGATATGTTTTCTAACTTTCATAGAAATTTCAAGATCTGAATCATTATAGAAAAAAAGTTACAGCGAAAATGGTGAGATGACCTGAAGATAACATACCTTAGAAAGCACCATCAAAAGAATTTATCCTTCCTTGCATTTCGGCTTTCTTTTCTTCACTTTCCTCAGAATTTCAGCTTAGATATCATTTTTATATATTCAATATGCTCAAGTGTGTTTCAAATGAGAGAGCCTTGCCTCTTATTTATACTCTCCAAGTAGCTTCCTTAAAAACATCTTCTAGGTCGCTAAACCCTGCCTGCTACAGATACTTATCCAGTCTGGAGTACCATGCTCTAGGAGCCTGTTTTAGACCATACAAGGCCTTCTTTAATTTACACACATAATCCATGTTCTCTGACAACTGAAATCCTTCTGGTTGTTCAATG
>ML814480.1:94523-120261 GCA_009831015.1 Picea engelmannii | reverse complement strand
TATCAACCATGAAAAAACAATAATGAGTCATATTTACATCAAACACTATTGGGTCCATTACCCAAACCTTTGTGCTACGGGTCTTTCTTCAAGGGTTAACATCAATGACAACCAACCTTAATCAACACATACTCTATGAATTGACTTAGATTTCCTCAAATATACAAAAATATCAAAGGCTATTTGAATGTTACTTCCACTTGCTATGGTTAGGTAAAAGTGAGTTCCTCGTGTTATCCTTTGCTTTGACCGCTAAAAATGTGAATGGAAATAGGTTTTTTTTAGTGGAAAACCATTCTTCTGGAATAAGGGAAAAACTGCAATAAATAGAATACAATAATCTTATGATACTTTCCTCTAATGACTAAAGAATTTTGAAAATAGATCCAAAATGATTTTTTTTGTAGAAATCCCTTATAATTGCAAAGATGTGGTAAGTATTCATCTATCCTCCTACAACTTGGAATGGCTTGAGGATACTGGCATTGTAAAACTCATGTTGTTGAATTGCAGTGATGCTTTTAAGGGATCTTGAATCTCCTTCTTACCCTTGAAATAGAGCAATCTTTGAATGAGCAACCATGATACTGTAGAAACACTTCCCAATATTCTCAGTAAGTTTCCAAGATATTCTTTAAGAATTTTGTTGCAAAAACATATTCCCCTGCACAAATAAGTAGCTTTCCCTACCAGTTGGATCCTTAATTTGTCATTTTCAATGCTAAATAATTTTCCTCCATTGCTACCAGATACCTGGAATTGAATGCTATAAACAACCCACAATAAAAACCTCTCCTCAAGAACAAGATTATACTTTTTAATAGTTGTTTGTTTCTATTCATTATAGGAATATTCATGAATATAACACTTGAAGTGACCCATCAATAACTATGGGTTGTTTGGGATTGTTCCACAAGCACACTCATAACAAGATGTTTTGGAGATTCAAGTGATCAAGTCATTGGAATACAATCTGAAGTATACTGAGAATAAGATCATAATTCCTATCATCAAAGTAGAGGGGAAATTCTTCATCGATCCTTCCATTCTCTCTAGAATCATTGTGATCTTGAGCAACTAAATGCAAATAGGGTGGTATGAAGATCATTAGAAGCATTCTTTCCTAAATCTTGCTTGATATATGAAATCCTATCCCATTATACATCCCCCAAATAATGAAACAAAAATATTCAAATCTCAAATGTCATATCTAAAGTATAAGGAGTGGCACCTGTTAGCACATGAAATGTTCAAGAGTAAAAACTTCTAACCTTAGTCCATGTAAGAGTCTTGGTTTCATGATAGTGTTCATCATCATGAAAGAAATAGGGGTCAACATTGGTATCCTAAACTATGACCATTTTCAAGTTTGTTATAACAAAGGAGCAATTTACAGTTTCCTCTTGCAACAGTAACCTTATCCACTATAGCACTATGTGATACAAATTGTGCATTGCAAACCCTTTGTTTTACATAGAGTTGATTCAATTTTGCATGTCTGCAGCCTCATCCAAGTTGGATTTCTGTTCTTCTTTTCTCACCTCCTACTTGCAACATGTTCATCCTCCAACTGTTGTTTTGCATACAATTACAACTTAAGTGATGATTTTTGGTCTTGAGCTAAATTTAACATCTTCATATGATTTATCCAAGGTTACTTTATGTTTCAAGAGGTTTGTAGCAGGCCCTGGAAGGATTTTCCCAACTTCTTATGCAATTTTTTAAAGGTTGGAATCATTTTGGAGGTAAACATGCACCTACAGGAAATTTTGCAGCATGTGTTGTCAAAGGCGCCACAAACTGGTAATTTGGGACAATTTGTAGCAATTAGCACACAACAAAGTCATTTTTAATAATAACTTTTAAATTCCTATCTGGGTTTTTCTGAATTTTTTTGTGGAGATGAATCATAATATCATGGAATTGCTGACAAAAAATTAGGCTAACTAGTTTGTCATTTGGGAGAAAAGTTGAAATCATAACCTACACAAAAGTTCACAACGCGTGCTGTCAAAGGCGTTGCGAACTCTAATAGTTTGATAAATACAAGCTGTAGGAGGGATGCCACCTGTCTGAGGGGGTTCTAATGGTTTCCTAGGAGGTATTTGGACATGAGGGACATGTTTTATATCATTAGATCAAGCAGTGATCCAAAAAGGATCCAGAGAAGGCTAAGAACAACACAAAACTCACAGAGGCAACTCATAATGCTCAGAATGGCTCCACCAAACAAAGAAAGGGAAAAAATTCAAAGTTCCCAAAACTTGAAAATAGAATGATCGTGAAGAGCCTGTGGAAAGATTTCTTACGGTGCAAACAACTTGTCAAACAGATTTACAAATTGAAATATATTCACGGTCAAAGTTGTGGTCAAACAGGGCAAGTCAACATGGGCCGCATCATCATCCGTACTGCTGACGTCAGTATGAAATCAACAACTGACATGGCATGATGATGACTGCTGACATCAACATGCCATGTGGAAGCACTAGAGGCTTCCATGTGTCACCCACCAATAGGCTTTTCGGGGCTCCATTTGGACCAATAGAAAAGTGCCACGTGGCACCCCCAGGTGACGCCATGTGGCACCACCCAGAAGGCACCATATGTCATGTACATAGTTGATGTGGAGGTGACATCAACAACCAGGTGGGACAATCAAAGGATGCCACATGGCCCAATAAGAGGGCACCATGTGGCACCCTCAAAATGCCCAAGGAGGGCCCATGACCGAAAAATAAAAAAAATATACAAACGAAACCCTGCCAAACCTGGAACATCCACCAAAGTTAGAAGCCGACCATCCAAATTTAGTGAAGTTTATAACAAAAGAGCCAAATGGGAGGCCCATGGGTTTGACCACGGGACCTCCCCCACATATAATGCCTTTACATTAGCACCGACAACCAACTGGCCTAACGGACCCGTTGGTAACTCCATCCACCCAATTACTATTTAATCTAGATTTTCGCCTAGCCGGAGGGGGAAGGCAGACCATATAAATGTGGGCACAATTTACGAGGCAAGGAATATCATTATTGCAGGTTGTAGAGGGCATGGAAACCGAGACAAAATTCTTCTTGGGCCTGGGAGTTCCAGAGTCAGATCGAGGCATGTAGACAATCATTTTTGGGTAATTCGATGCCACAAATTCAGTGGTGCTGTTTGTTTTCTGATCTGAGCATTATTTATGTAACTTGATTTCATAATTAGGTATACTTATGTATTTTTCCAAATTCTTTTGCTGAGTTAATGAAAGAGCCTACCCATTTGAGAGCAGGACCTAGAGACGTAGTCCACCTGGGACGAACTCTGTTATCAAGTTTTGAGTTCAGATTTGATGCTTATGTCTCTTCATTTTGAGTTTTCCCTTCTTTAATGGTGCACTTTAATTTATGCTCATTTATGCAATTCTTTATAAGTCACGATGAAAAGATATCAGATCATGTTGGTATCAGAGCATTCGTCTTTTACTTGAATTGTTGAGTGTGAATGCTTACTAGGGCCAAGCATAAGCAGGGTGAAGGAACCTTTAAGACTTTCAATCCCAAAGTTGGCCGTGCATCCAAAAGGAATAAAATGGTAAAAGAGGACAAACGTGATGAACATGAGAAAAAAATTTCACATGGTATTTTATCGCATGTTAGAAATGGTCGAACGAATGTATGGAGATTATGAGAAGAGGATGAAGAAGAAAAGGAAGAAAAAGGAAGCACATGGAGATGATGATGCTTAGGTAAACCAAGGGCCTGGAGGAGATCCTACTGAGCCTCTGTCTTCACCTTCGAGTTCTAGTTCTTCTTCCTCTGAGCATTCTCATCATTGTCATCATTCTAGCCATAAAGCCTCTTTTAAGAAACCATTATTAAAGATTGATGTAAAATTTTCTTTACTTATGTTTAATGGAGATGTTAATCCTGAAAAGCTAGATAATTGGATCCGACAGGTTAAAGTGTATCTCCGTGTCCAACATATTAATGAAGATGAAGTTAAAGTGCAACTGGCTTCTCTTCGGTTTGAAGGCACTGCTCTCATATGGTGGGAGAGCAAGCTTAAGGACATAAGTAAGTGTGGTAATATTCTTTCCTCATGGTTGAAATTTAAATCAATGATAAGGAAGCAATTTTATGCATTAGGGTATTTACATAAAGCAATTATGGAATGGAAAAATTTAAGGCAAAGTAAAGGTCAAACTGTACAAAGTTTCACGGAAGAATTTAGGAAGAAATCTCTTGCATTGAACATTCCTTTGGATTGTTATGAAACTTTAATGAAGTATATTGGTGCACTTCACAGTTATATTCATCATACTTTGATCTTGTTTAACCCCACTAGTCTTGACGAAGTTTGTGTGCAAGCCACTCACCTTGAGAACAGAGGGAAACACGTTTAAGAAGATCCCACAAAGAAACCTTCCAATTTCCCACAAAAGAATTTTAAGAAGTTTAAAAGGAAGGACAAGAAGGCCACTACAATAACGAGAGAAGGAGGACAACCATATTGCACTCCTTGCAAGAAGAGCGGTCACGATGAAGAACACCATTGGAAACTGCATCCAGAAAAGAATCTGAAACAATTCGGTGGAAAGGGGAAGACAAAGACCATTGCTACAGTGTGCCAAGATCTTGGCTCCGATTCAGGAGATGAAGGAAAGATCACATCGGTTGGAGAACAAGGTAAAGATTCTCTTCATGCTAGTTCAACTTCCAATGATGAATCTCATGTTGATGAATGAAATAGGAATGAGTTATTTCATATAAGAGTTGTATCTAAACATACTAAGATAGATGCATTATTTGATCCAGGTTCCCAAGTAAACTTAATATCTGAAGCACTTGTCAAGAATATGGGTCTTGAAACGAAACCACATCCGAAGCCTTATCCTCTTGGTTGGGTATGTGATAAATCAAAACTTAATGTCACCAAACCATGTAGGATTCAATTTGCTATTGCTTCAAAATTGATTGATGAAGTGGATTTGGATGTTGTACCACTTGATATATGTGGCATAGTGTTGGGAAGTCCTTATCTTTATGATAGAAAAACAATCTTCTTTCGTCATGAGAAAAAATACCACCTTACTAAAGGGGGAGTGGAATATATTGTTAGAGCTCATAGCATGAGGGTAAATACAACACTTGTTAGTGCAGGGAAAATGAAAAGACTCATAAGAACTAATAAGAGATATGTACTCATGGTCGTCAAAGAGAAATATGTCGGGACATCCGACGCTTTCCAAGGGTGTGATCCATCTCATAAAAATGAATTAATTGATATTGTTTCTAATTATGATGATATTTTTTAGGAACCAGATGGACTACCTCCTAAGAGAGAAATCCAACATGAGATATATCTTCAACATGATTCTCCTCTTCCTAATGTGGGCATGTACATGATGTTAGTTGTGGAGATGAAAAAGATCAAGAAGTAGGTACATGTCTTATTGGATCAAGGGGTCATCAGGCCCAGTTCATCTCCTTGTGGTTCTCTGATCGTGATGGTGCCAAAGAAGGATGGCACATGGCGAATGTGTGTCGATTACCGAGATTTAAATAAAATCACGGTGAAAAATTGATACCTCTTCCTCACATAGATGATTTACTTGATCAATTGAAGAATGATGTTTATTTCACTAAGTTGGATTTACGCAGTGGATATCATCAAATCAGAGTCATAGAACATGATGCATGGAAAATTCCCTTTAAAACCAAACAAGGATTGTTTGAGTGGTTAGTTATGTCGTTTGGGCTTTGTAATGCTTCGACAACTTTCATGCGTGTGATGAATGATGTATTCATGCCTTTCCTAGATGAATTTGTCATTGTATATTTAGACGAAATTCTTGTTTTTAGCGGGACTTGGGATGTCCATGTGAGGCATGTAAAGCAAGTATTGGATACTTTGCAAAGGGAAAAGATATATGTAAAACTGTCTAAATGTGAATTTGGCAAGACTGCACTTGTGTAATTAGGTCATATTGTAGGAGGAGGACAATTGAAAATTGATCCTTCCAAAATTGATGTAATTGTAAAATGTCCTGAGCCAAAAAGTGTAACCGAAGTCCGAACCTTCTTAGGTGAAATCCATTATTGGAGGAGATTCATTCCCAACTTCTCCTTTATAGAATCTCCTTTGCACGCCTTAACCATTGTGAAGAACACTTTTCATTGGGAAGGAAAGCAACAAAAAGCTTTCAACATTTTGAAGGAGAAGATCAGTACCGCACCAATATTAGCACTGCCGAATCTTCAACAACATTTTGAGATCGAGACAGATGCCAGCGGATACACCATGGGTGCAGTATTGATGCAATATGGTAAGCCTATCTGTTACCACTTTGAAACTTTTAACCAAGTTGTTGTTAACTATCCTCCATATGCTAAAGAGTTGTATGCATTAGTCCAGAGCGTAAAGAAATGGAAACACTACTTGTTAGGGAATGAAACAATCATACCTACAGATCACCAACCCTTACACTATCTTCAAGCACATACCAAATTGCAACAATATCGATACTACAGGTGGATGGGTTTTCTACAACAATTTCACTTGGTAATCAAGTACAAAAAGGGTACAAGTAACAAGGTAGCTGATATGGTTTCTAGACCTCCTGTTGCTGCTTCTATTATTTTAAAGAATACTTCTTTATCTCATGATAGCTATGTATAACAATATGCCATCGATGAATATTTTAAAGAAGTGTATGAGAATCTAACCCTTGGTGCACAAGTAGAGAACTACTTTACCATCTTGGAAAGCTATGTATTCCTACAAGTGAATGAGTCCATGTAATACGAGAAGCTCACACTTCTCTTGTGTCTAGGAATTTTGGGGTAGGAAAAAATATGGCTCATTTGTAGAGGTTTTGTTACTGGCCTCAAATGAAAACAATTGTAACTAAATATTTAAAGGGGTGTGTGATGCGTTCTACTTGTAAGCCCACTAATAGAAAACTAGGGCTATACTCACCACTTCCATGGATTTTGTAGGGGGTTTACCAATGACCAAAGGGGGTCATGATTATTTGTATGTTGTAGTGGATAGGTTCAGCTATATGTGCATCTTGATGCCATGTAAAAAGAAGATCACTATTGAGAATACTTCTAATCTCTTCTTTCAACATGTTTGGGTTCACTTTGGATTACCCACATCCATCGTCTCGGATTGAGATACTCGATTCCTTGGGGACTTTTGGACTAGCTTGTGGAGGATGATGGACACCAAATTGAAGAGGAGCACTGCTTTCCATCCAAATACCGACGGACAGACAGAGGTGGTAAAATAAAAAATGGTACTTTTGCTTCAAGACTTCTACAACAAGCATCCCAAGTTATGGGATGAACATATACCCTATGTACAACATGCGTACAACCGAGCTTTACATTCATCCACTCAGAGTTCACCTTTTGAGACATGTTTTGTGTGTCTACCAAAGGTTCCTTTGGACTTGATGTACAAGAGAGATGCCAATGTGAATGAAGAACGGACAGAGGACAGAGCCTGCAAGTTCATCCAGAGGATCCAACAGATACACTAGGCAACCAGGTAATAGTTGAAGAAAATTCAAGAACAATATAAAGCTCGACATGAAAAGCACAGGGTTGATCATCATTTCTAGGTTGGAGACTGGGTATGGCTTCACATCAATAAGGAGAGACTGAAGGGTGAAGGCAAGAAACTGAATCCCATTCATTATGGACCCTTCACTATCTTGGAGAAAAGTGGTACTAATGATTTTTGTTTAGATCTTCCACCTTAGATGCAGATTTACTTAGTTGTGAACGTTGATAACTTGAAACTTTTTGAGCCTCCCATGATCATGGATCAAGATGAGGAAGTTTCAATACCTTCAGTTGATCATCTTGGACAAGAGGACGGGGAATTCACACAGGGGTGATGTTGATTATCTTTGCATAGGCGTAAAAGGCACACATTCAAGCAAGGCAAAGTGGATTGAGAAGGACAAATTGAGGGAACTCTTCCCTCACTTACCTGTTGATTGATGAAATATTTTGGTGGTCCAAAAAGCTCTCAGTGGGAAGGCATGATCCAAAAAGGATCTAGAGAAGGCTAAGAAAAACTAATAACTCATAGAGGCAACTCATAATGCTCAGAATGGCTCTAGCAAATAGAGAAAGGGAAAAAATTCAAAGTTCCCAAAACTCAGTGAAAATGGCATGATCATGAAGAGCGCATCACAAGATTTCTAACGATGCAAATGACTCATCAAACAGAGTTATAGATTGAAAGATATTCGTGGTCAAAGTTGTGGTCAAACAGGGAAAGTCAACAGGGGCCACATCATCATCCGTACTGCTGACATCATCATGATGTCAGTAGATGACATGGCAGGATGATGTTAGCATGAATACTATTGAAATCTACATGCCACGTGGCAGCACTAGAGGCTGCCATGTGTCACCCACCAATAGGCTTTTGGGGCTCCATTTGGACCAGTATAAAAGTGCCACATGGCACCACCTAGAAGGCACCATGTGTCCTATACAGAGTTGACGTGGAGGTGACATCAGAATCCAGGTGGGACAATCAAAGGATTCTACATGGCCCAATCAGAGGGTGCCACATGGCACTCCCAAAATGCCCAAGGAGGGCATGTGACCCAAAAATAAAAAAATATACAAACGAACCCCCACCAAATCTGGCGGAGGTCCTGCTATATCTGGCACATCCACCAAAGTTAGAAGTTGACCATCCAAATGTAGCGGAGGTTATAACAAAGAGACAAATGGGAGGCCCATGGGTTTGACCCCGAGACCTCCCCCACATATAACACCTTCACATTAGCGTCGAAAACCAACTCGCCTAACAGATCCGTTGGTAACTCCATCTGCCCAGTTACTATTTAAGCTAGGTTTCACCCAGCCGGAGGGGGGATGCCGACCGTATGAATACGAACATGGTTCACTAGGAAAGGACTATCATTATTGCAGGTTGCAAAGGGCACAAAAACCGAGACAAAATTTTTCTTGGGCCTGGGAGTGCCAAAGTCGGATTGAGGCGTGGAGACAATAATTTTTGGGTAATTTGATGCCATGAATTCAATGGTGCGGTCTGTTTTCTAATCTGATCATTATTTCTGCAGTTTGTTTTTAGAATGAGGTATACTTATGTATTTTTCCAAATTATTTTGATGACTTAATGAAAGAGATTACCCATTTGAGAGTAGGACCCGGAGACGTAGTCCACCAGGGACAAACTCCGTTATCAAGTTTTGTGTTCAGATCTGATGCTTATGTCTCTTCATTTTTGAGTTTTCCCTTCTTTAATGGTGCACTTTAATTTATGCTCATTTATTGCAGTTATTTATAAGTTACGATGAAAATATCTCGGATCAAGCAACATGACCTATTTCAAAAGACATTTATCATAATAGATAAGATCCCAAAAAATAGGAATTTGTTATGTTTTTGTTGGAATATTTTGTAACAAACTCCTAAATGGAGGAGGATCCTATGTAGCTCCTTGGTTTCAACCTCCTTAAAGTAGAGAGAGATCATTCACTATATATGAAGGGGATTTTGAGAAGGAAAGGGTTGGATTCATGATCTAAGAGAGGAGAGAGCTGGAGGAACAAGTTTTGCTGTTTTTTTTTGTAAGCCCGAGGGAATTCATGTTTTAATCATTTATGTTATTGAATATCCATGAGAGTTGTTCTACCATATTGTATTCTTTGTTTTCCATTTCTCTTGTTATCCTCTTGCTTGGATATATTGCAGTTTTTGAGGATCATATCTACCATTGATTCATGGATTCATGAACAACAAAGGATTTTCTTTAGCCTGCCCATTAAATCATTGTTTATTGTTTAGGCAATCTTTAATCTATTTGCAGAAAAGATCTCTGTATGATGGATGCTCTTCCTTTTGTCATATTTTCTATGCTTCTACCCATAATTATATAAAACCTTTTGTCTGTTTTGCAACTTGATTTCCTTCATTGAACAGGGTGTTTATGACTCCTTGCCCAATGGTAGCTACTAATCTACAGTTAGCTTGTTTCCCTCTTCCTTTCCCAGTCTTGTTGATCCATCTAATCAAACCAATTCAATCCATTTATATTCTAGTGAGTACTAGGATTACACCTACACCAATATAATTGTGAATTCTAGTTCTAACATTTTTGGCACCGTTGTCGGGGACGAAGTTGAAGATATTCCCTAGGTTGTACGACACAGATTGCTACCAGTTCTTGATGGTGAGTAAGGATTGGTGACAAAACAGACTGCAATTTTTCACCATGGCGACTCCACATATTTGAAGAACTTGTTGGTGATTCAAATCAAGTTATAGGACTCCACTGAGGAACGAGCTCAAACAAAAAATGGAAGGAATAGATACAAAGTCCATGTATCAAGATATTAGTTTCCTTCAAGAACTCATATTCTTTTTTATCAGTTCTTTCTCGTCCTTTCCTTCATATATCAGGAGAATCATCATTTTCTTTGTTTACAATGATGACCATAAGCCTACTACTGTATATCCCTCTTTGAAAGAAGAATATCTTTATTCTTCTTACATAGTTGATGTTCACCCTAGTCCTTCATCTGAAACATATGAGAACAATGTTTGTATTCAAATCCTTCTTGAGCATGATCAACCCTGTAACCATGTGAATGATACAAATGATTCAACACCTTCTCCGATCATAGTACCATATTCTACCACCACTGCTGGAATTTGCAATCAATCCATTGAACATCACTTTCAACCTACTGACATTCAATCCAGAAAAAGAGAAAAAATGTTTAAACCCTTAAATATGCAATCTACTCTTCATCCTTAACCTCCCAAGTTTTTAGAATACCTGCCTCTTTTTGTTGGAGAAGATCATATTATAGCTGAGAAGCATTTGGGAGATTTTCAGAATGTCATTGACAATTTGGAAATCATGCATGAAGATGTTGTTATGAGGTTATTTGCCAATCTTTGGTTGGATATGTTTCTTTGTGGTTTAAAAATCTAGAGGTTGGTTCCAATAGTTCATGGATTGAGTTATTTGGTTCATTTTCAAGGTACTGGGGAGAGAAAAAATCTCTTGACCAATACTTAGCTAAGTTTTATGATTTGAAAAGAGGGGTGGATGAGGCTCTTTCTATTTTCAACATGAGATTTTATAGTTTTTATTGCAATATGACTTTAGAGAGCCGACCTCCTGAATATGTTGTTAGACTGTGTTATGTAGCAACTTTTCATCCAGATTTTTCTCTTCTTCTCCTAGAAAGGAGGTCTATCACCTTGTAGAAAATGTTCACTGATGCTCAAGAGGTTGAGGACAATCTCAAATCCTGTGGAAATTTTTCAGATCAAGTTAAGGATGAGGAGTGGAATGCAGACATAGCTGACAATGAACATGAACAAGAAGGATGCCATGAGGAGGAGTTGGCAGAGCATCCTATTGAGGAGAAAGATGTTGTCTCTAATTTTTTAAATTATGATCTTCATGAAGTTTTTTGTTTACCTGTATATGATGAGTTCAATAACTATGATGAGGCGGATTTCCAAAAAATATCAGAAATATCCTTTCATCCAGAAAAGGATTCTTTTCAACAGTTTTATGAAAATGTTTAGCTAATTTATGGACTCTATCATAGGGGAAATTGTGACTTATTTGGAGGCAATTCATTTCCCTTATGATTATCTTCATTTAATATTTTTAAATAAAAATTTGAAGTTGCTTATAGAGTAGAAAGAGTTGAGCTGCAAAATCACACAAGTTTTTTGGAACATAAGGATAACATTTTAAGTCAACATAAACCTTTACATGTTCTTAGTGATCCTATGGTTCTCTATATGGAGAATTTTATTGAGGTTGAAATGCATGATAAGGAAAATAATCAGAATGTTTCCATTTGTTCTGAGAATGATCTTTCATTTTAAACTTAGAACAAGAAAAATCAGCATTTGAAGAAAATGATGTAGTGAAGAAAGAAGCTTGTATGTTACTATATAATTGTGAACATGAAGGAACTATAAACATAGGTTGTCCTTTCCTTTTTATCGATCAATAAGTGGCATTCACACATATTATTCAAGATCCTTTTGCATTTCTATTGGAAACATTAGAGAAAGAGACCTTTATGAGTTACCTAGAATCAGTCAGTGGAATTGGTTATTCAAAGTGGATGAGTTTTCAGATTGGATTTAATTTTCAATTTGAATTGCCATTAAGCATGGTTATGCAAGGAATTAAATCAGTAGACAAGGTCCTTTCATGGTTGCATGTATTTTTGATGTCACTTGATCAAGCATCTCAAAGATCAGGTTAGAAGTAGGGGAATAAGATCATCACATGAGCATTTTTGTTTCTTGGTTTGCATTATATCAACAATAAAACTCCTTAGCCAAATGGATAAGGCAATGGAACTGCAGTGTTCTTGGCAGCTCACAGGTAACATGCCATCCCCCGTGGAGCCAATGTTAGCACATGAAATGTTCAAGAGTAAAAAATTCTGACCTTAGTCCATGTAAGAGTCTTGGCTTCATGTTAATGTTCATCATCATGAAATAAATAGGGGTCAACATTGGTATCCTAAAATCTATCCATTTTCAAGTTTGTTATACCAAAGCAACAATTTATAGTTTCCTTTTGCAACAATAACCTTATCCACTATATTACTATGCATTGCAAACCCTCTGTTTTACACAGAGTTGCTTCAATTATGCTTGTCTGCAGCCTCATCCAAGTTGGATTTTTGTTCTTCTTTTCTCACCTCCTACTTGCAGCATGTTCATTCTCCAACTATTCTTGTGCATAAAATTACAACTTAAGTGATGATTTTGGGTCTTGAGCTAAATTTAACATCTTCATATGATTTCTCCAAGGTTACTTCATGTTTCAAGAGGTTTGTAGTGGGATCTGGAAGGTTTTTCCTAATTTATTATGAAATTTTTTAAAGGTTGGAATCATTTTGGAGGTAAACATGCACCTACAAGAAATTTTGCAATGTGTGCTATCAAAGGCGCTGCGAACTGATAATTTGGGGCAGTTTGTAGCAATTAGCACACATCCGAGTCATTTTTTAATCATAACTTTTAAATTCTGATCTGGGTTCTTCTGAATTTTTTTGTGGAGATGAATCATAATACCATGGAATTTATGACAAAACATCACCCTAGCCTAGTTCGTTGTTTGGGAGAAAAGTTGAAATCATCACCTACAAGAAAGTTCACAGCGTGTGTTTTCAAAGGCGTTGCAAACTCTAATTGTTTGATAAATACGAGATGTAGGAGGGATTCCACCTATATTAGGGGGTTATAATGGCTTCCTAGGATGTATTTGGACATGAGGGACATGTTTTCTATCACTAGATCAAGCAACATGATCTGTTTCAAAAGATATTTATCACAATAGACAAGATCCCCCAAAATAGGAATTTGTTATGTTTTTGTTGGAATCTTTTGTAATAGACTCCTAAATGGAGGAGGATCCTATGTAGCTCATTGGTTTCAACCTACTTTGATTATAGAGATATCATTCACTATATATGAATGGGTTTTGGAGAAGGAAAGAGTTGGATTCATGATCCAAGAGAGGAGAGAGATGGAGGAGCAAGTTTTGTTGCTTTTTTTTGTAATCCCGAGGGCATTCATGTTTTAATCATTTCTGTTATTAAAGATCCATGAGAGTTGTGATACCAGATTGTATTCTTTGTTTTCCATTTATCTTGTCATCCTCTTTCTTGAATATATTGCAGGTTTTGAGGATCATAGTTGCCATTGATTGATGGATTCATGAACAACAAAGCATTTGCTGTAGCTTTCCCATTAAATCATTGTTTATTGTTTAAGCAATCTTTAATCTATTTGCAGAAAGGATATTTATACGATGGATGTTCTTCCTTTTGTCATATTCTCTATGCTTCTAACCATAATGATATAAAACCTTTTGTCTGTTATGCAGCTTGATTTCCTTCACTGAACATGATGTTTATGACTCATTGCCCAATGGTAGCTACTGATATGTAGTTAGTTTGTTTCCCTCTTCCTTTCCCAGTCTTGTTGATCCACCTACTCAAACCAATTCAATCCATTTATATTATGATGGGTACTAGGATTACACCTACAACAGTCTAGGTGTGACTTCTAGTGCTAACAAAACCAACAATAACTATTTTGATGTATGTGTCTTCTTCAAAACTAGGCTCAACCAGAGGCTGGCCATCAAACAAATCCTTTACAACCACCCTTATAATATGAAAGTAGAATTAGGGGTTGGATGGAATGTTGATTTATTATGAACAATTGTAAATAACAAAGAACCTTTTAACAAAAGAGAGATTTCTCAAGGAAATATTTTTTTTTAAGTGAGGAAGTAAGAGAGCTTAAAACTACCAGTACCCCGAGAACTGTAGAAATATAATTATGATTTCTTCCTCATATAAACATTGGAATTCACCCACAGTAACCTTGCTTAAGATTTTTGTAACAATTGAAAGTTCAATAATGAAAATATATTGATATGGAAGAACCATCCTCTTCTCAACATCATTGTTCAATGCAAAAGAAAAGATATAATCCAGTACAAACATGAAAGATCCTAATTTTTGACGATTTTTGGTTGAGGTTCATCTTGCATCACTTTGTCCAAGAATCCTGAAGGTGACTACAAAGCTAGCCTCAACACTTTTGAAGGATATAAATATGAGCTTGAACAAATTTTATGACTTGATGGATTGGTATCATCCTAGTTCCTAGAGAAATTTATTCAACAACAACTGATACTGAAGAGGATTTTATTGCTTGATTTTTCCTTGATCTTTCTCTCTCTTTTATTTTTTCACAAATGTTATTCGCTAGCGAGATGGTTTTCAAACAAGATTTTTCTGACTGTGCCTAAAGGGTTCTCAAAGTAGGAATTTTTCTTATCCCCAACGAATTCCAACCAAAGACTATTTTTCAACCATTCCAAGGTCTAATGGCACCTGAAATAGTTTTTCACCATCGAATTTTATTTTTAGGAAGGGGATGGGACAACGAAGTAGCTCAACATTGTAAGTGGGTTGAGTTACTTTATTGTGCAGGTTAGGAGTGAATGAGGAAGAAATTTATGGAGATATTGTGGAGGAAAGAATTAGGATGAAGTTATGATGTGATATCAATGATTACAATAGTGGTGACAGTCAACCACATAAGTAAAGGAAGCCTCATGAACTTTAGTAGGAAATTATCTCTAAAAGAAAATGCATTGGCATACTGTAATGTTGGCGAATGAGTATGATCAATATTAGTTCTTCTTGAAAGGTCTTATGTAGCAATGGAATTGTTGATATAGCAATGGGAATTGACTTTAGTAACACTGGTCTCCATGTGATCATCAAATCAATTCTTCATTTGTCGTTTTTTCCATCCTCTTGAAATTTTTATGAAAGGTCATTAGTTGGAGCACAATGATAGAAATATCCTAGGAACTTGAACTTTGAACATGGATCAGGAAAGGCCTCCACATCACATGATGTTTCACTTTATTGGTTTGGATGTATGGATGACATACTTTTGTTCACCAAAATTTGGTCTTCAAAATAACTCGTTCATGGATTGATCTTCTTGAGCCTTCCAGGACCTGCAAAAACTTAGTGTTTCTCCTACAACACAAAGTGACATTATGGAGGAAAAGAAATATGAGTACTGTATTACTCTAATAAACATACTTCTTATTGAAATTAATGCATATAAAAAAAATCCCTTTAAGAGATTCATTAAAAATTTTCATTGTTACATGTTGAGGAGTGGTGGCAAGCCTATACTACCTAATAGTGTTTCAACGATAAATTCTTCGTCTAATGTTTGATTGGAGTGATTACAAAGCGAGATTAATTTAGAATCATAGGGATATCTCCAATATACATAGGTTTTGAATTTATTTGTAATGATGTGTCAAACATATTGAGGAATAATCTATATGACAAAGCTAATTTCGATTTCCAGCCTAGACCAACAGTCAGAGTTTTGGGTAGAAAGTTTTCATTTGAAAATGGATTGAATTGATTCCTATTGGAGATGAAAGTAGATTCATGTAGGTATCTACAATAAAAGCAAGTTTTAAAAACATAAATAATTGATGGGTCATATATGCCAATGAACAACCTATGAAACATAGTTTTAGTAGTGCAGATTTAGGATAAGCAATCAATATACAAGGCACAATTTTCTTGTAAAATATCAAAATAACATGATTCAAGTTGGTTTTTAAACTAGGTTCATAGGAGAATATTCCCTAGAAATAGATTTGAAATATATATCCATTTTGTCTACCAAAAATTTACTGTACCAACTTTGTTCTTGGTGAGCTCAGTGATCCCAAATGCCACAAGAGTCTGATCAACAAACTATTTATTCCAAATGATAATCTAGGTTTATATGAATTTTTTAGATATCATTTTTGGGATTAACTGCGTAGAGTAAGTCATTACTCTATTTATTCATTTCGCTGGTTTCAATCCCACTTCTTCACCCCTATGAGCATCACCCGATGCAATGAGTGATAAGTGGACTATTCAAATCATGAGAATTATTGGTCAGTTGCGACTAATACTCATGGATATGGGTCATAGATTAATGACTTACTCTATGCAGTTAATCCCAAAAATGATATCTAATATGCCGCATTGTGAAAACCCCTCTATGCTTAAATAATAAGAGTGAAGGGAGCTCTAACTGGATAGTTCATAAGGCACAATACTTGCTAAGGTTTTGAAAATGGGGTAGGAAGCTAAGTGGGCTTGATTGTGGGGAAAAATCCACAGTTAAGTGCACTTGAGCCAGAGGCGTCTTGGGATGGGTGACCACTTGGGAAGTCCTGGTTACCGAGTGCAAGACCTGGAAGTGATGATTGATCCTATGTGATTCATTTCGCTGGTTTCAATCCCACTTCTTCACCCCTATGAGCATCACCCGATGCAATGAGTGCTAAGTGGACTATTCAAATAATGAGAATTATTGGTCAGTTATGACTAATACTCATGGATATGGGTCATATATTAATGACTTACTCTACGTAGTTAATCCCAAAAATGATATCTAATATGCCGCATTGTGAAAGCCCCTCTATGCTTAAATAATACGAGTGAAGGGAGCTCTAACTGGATAGTTCATAAGGCACAATATTTGCTAAGGTTTTGCAAATGGGGTAACAAGCTAAGTGGGCTTGATTGTGGGGAAAACTCCACAGTTAATCACACTTGAGCTGGAGGCATCTTGGAATGAGTGACCACCTGGGAAGTCCTAGTTACCGGGTGCAAGCCCCAGAAGTGATGATTGATCCTATGTGATTCATTTCACTGGTTTCAATCCCACTTCTTCACCCCTGTGAGCATCACTCTATGCAATGAGTGCTAAGTGGACTATTCAAATCATGAGAATTATTGGTCAGTTGTGACTAATACTCATGGATATGGGTCATATATTAATGACTTACTCTACGCAGTTAATCCCAAAAATGATATCTAATATGCTGCACTGTGAAAGCCCCTCTATGCTTAAATAATAAGAGTGAAGGGAGCTCTAACTAGATAGTTCATAAGGCACAATACTTGCTAAGGTTTTGCAAATGGGGGTAGCAAGCTAAGTGGGCTTGATTGTGGGGAAAACTCGACAGTTAAGCACGCTTGACCGAGAGACATATTGGGATGGGTGACCACTTGGGAAGTCCTGGTCACCGGGTGAAAGCCCCGAAAGTGATGATTGATCCTATGTGATTCATTTCGTTGGTTTCAATCCCACTTCTTCACCCCTGTGAGCATCACCCGATGTAATGAGTGCTAAGTGGACTATTCAAATCATGAGAATTATTGGTCAGTTGCGACTAATACTCATGGATATGGGTCATAGATTAATGACTTACTCTACGCAGTTAATCCCAAAAATGATATCTAATATGCCGCACTGCGAAAGCCCCTCTATGCTTAAATAATAAGAGTGAAGGGAGCTCTAACTGGATAGTTCATAAGGCACAATACTTGCTAAGGTTTTGCAAATGGGGTAGCAAGCTAAGTGGGCTTGATTGTGGGGAAAAATCCACAGTTAAGCACGCTTGAGCCAGAGGCATCTTGGGATGGGTGACCACCTGGGAAGTCCTGGTTACCGGGTGCAATACCCAGAAGTGATGATTGATCCTATGTGATTCATTTCGATGGTTTCAATCCCACTTCTTCACCCTTGTGAGCATCACCTGATGCAATGAGTGCTAAGTGGACTATTCAAATCATGAGAATTATTGGTCAGTTGCGACGAATACTCATGGATATAAGTCATAGATTAATGAATTACTCTACGCAGTTAATCCCAAAAATGATATCTAATATTCTGCACTGCGAAAGCCCCTCTATGCTTAAATAATAAGAGTGAAATGAGCTCTAACTAGATAGTTCATAAGGCACAATACTTGCTAAGGTTTTGCAAATTGGGTAGCAAGCTAAGTGCGCTTGATTGTGGGGAAAAATCCATAGTTAAGCGTGCTTGAGCCAGAGGCATCTTGGGATGGGTGACCACCTAGGAAGTCCTGGTTACCGGGTGCAAGCCCCGAAAGTGATGATTGATCCTATGTGATTCATTTTGCTGGTTTCAATCTCACTTCTTCATCCCTGTGAGCATCACCCGATGCAATGAGTGCTAAGTGGACTATTCAAATCATGAGAATTATTGGTCAGTTGTGACTAATACTCATGGTTATGGGTCATAGATTAATGACTTACTCTACGCAGTTAATCCCAAAAATGATATCTAATATGCCACACTGTGAAAGCCCCTCTATGCTTAAATAATAAGAGTGAAGGGAGCTCTAACTGGATAGTTCATAAGGCACAATACTTGCTAAGGTTTTTCAAATGGGGTAGAAAGCTAAGTGGGCTTGATTTTGGGGAAAAATCCACAGTTAAGTGTGCTTGATCCAGAGGCGTCTTGGGATGGGTGACCACATGGGAATTCTTGGTTACCGGGTGCAAGACCCAGAAGTGATGATTGATCCTATGTGATTCATTTCACTAGTTTCAATCCCACTTCTTCACCCCTGTGAGCATCACCCAATGCAATGAGTTCTAAGTGGACTATTCAAATCGTGAGAATTATTGGTCAGTTGTGACTAATACTCATGGATATGGGTCATAGATTAATGACTTACTCTATGAAGTTAATCCCCAAAATGATATCTAATATGCTGCACTGTGAAAGCTCCTCTATGCTTAAATAATAAGAGTGAAGGGATCTCTAACTAGATAGTTCATAAGGCACAATACTTTCTAAGGTTTTGCAAATGGGGTAGCAAGCTAAGTGGGCTTGATTTTGGGGAAAAATCCACAGTTAAGCGCGCTTGAGCCAGAGGCATCTTGGGATGGGTGACCACCTGGGAAGTCCTGGTTACCAGGTGCAAGCCCCGAAAGTGATGATTGATCCTATGTGATTCATTTCGCTGGTTTCAATCCCACTTCTTCACCCCTGTGAGCATCACCCGATGCAATGAGTGCTAAGTGGACTATTCAAATCATGAGAATTATTGGTCAGTTGTGACTAATACTCATGGATATGGGTCATAGATTAATGACTTACTCTATGCAGTTAATCCCAAAAATGATATCTAATATGCCGCACTGCGAAAACCCCTCTATGCATGAATTTTTTAGTTGTATTGTTTTTAATGTAATGCATCCATATACCAAAAATTATAAATACATCCTAAATTGTGCGATATGACCATCACAAGCTCCTATGTCAAATGCAAAAATACCTAAAGAAAGAATGAATTCAAACATTTAGTTCAAAATGTGGTATGATGGTAATGGAATTCTATCATAACCATCATGGGAAATCAAAAGATTCCATGAAGTTTTCCATTATCTATGAGGTTGACATAATGAGATCCTGACATAACCACCGTGGAAATCACAAAGTGTCTCAGTTTTGTTTTTATTTTGTAAATAAAAGTTGTATTACCTTAGATAATCAGAAAACCAGTACAAATAACAAATCCTGTAACCAGTTCTGCCAAATAGATGGAAACCAGAACCGACTGCAAGCCTGAAAAATCATCCATGTTTTTATCGAGATACATATATGACCAGATAAAAAAACTTTGAAATCTATAATTTGGCACTGGGCCTGCATAATTCTGTAGCTATGACAATTTTGAGCAAAAAGAGATATAGCGTGAAAAAATCCAAACATTGGAAGAAATTGGATTTCCATCGCCATTTGGGGGGTGAGGCCAAGCTGAAGAAAATACATAAGGATGAAAATAGGTTGGGAACTTTCTCATGACATGCTCACTTGAAAGGGAGTCAAAGAAGGCATCCAACCTGTTAAGACTATGTAATTTCCATAGGTTGTAGAAGAAAAGACAGAGGTAACTACCAAACCACTTTGGAAGCTAGGATCTAGCCCTGCCATCTTCAGAGAGGGATCTCTCTATAAGATTTAGATTTGTTTAAGTTTTAAAATGTTAGGCTAGTTATGCTAGTTTGATATTTGTTTGTTTGTTTAAAATATATGTCTGGAAGTATGCTTAATTTTCCATTGGGCAATGGGGTTTGTACTTAAAGATAAGGATCTGTTTCAACTTTAAATAAGGTTTTATCCACAGGGAAAGGTAGTAATATTGCTGGATCTATTTGAATCAAATGAAATGAATAATAGGAAAAAGAGGGTAAAATCCACTAAGTAGAAGAACAATTAAGAATTCCTTTACTTAGTTTCAGATGAACAACATGCGGATCATTAAAAAAATAGAGACATAGTATAATGAAATAAATTTTGTTCTTTTAACTTTCTTTTAATGATTAGAATTATAAACACATGCAATGATTACAGAGAATAGAAAAAACATTTGACAAAGAGAGAAAACATATCACCAATAATATGACACAAGAATCCTGTGAATAAGCCTCTTTTATTATTGGCTGATCCTTTGAAAATTTACACAATAGCTCTTGGGTGCAAAAATCAACTCATAATACTTCAAAGAGAAAAGTATTTATAAATCTATTTACATAAGATCCTATCATAATGATCAGGATATTATGGAGGAATATCTAACTAACTAGATCTCTAAATACAAAATGTAGGCATTTTGCAGATTTGCTCGGATCTCTGGTGCTGATTAGGTGGAAGTGGTTGATGACTCATCTCTTTGACTTTGGCTGGATGCTCCATGCTGACTAGAACACCAAAATTGTCTCTACTCAAGTAATGCACATTTATCTTCCCATCTCTTCTTACTTGGGATGGAAATCTTGAGTAATTTCCTATATATTTCATCCATTTTTGTGTATTTGGCAAAGGTCGGCTTAGTGATGAAGATATGATTTATCTCATGATGAATACTTAATTCTAACTGTAGTGTCTCTAGGAAATATTTACCAGTGATGCTTCCCTGTATCCCTGCAAAATTTGAACTATCCTTTTCCACTATGCTCATTTTCTGTTTGTAATCAGGCAGAGTGATCAATTTGTCATTCAATACTAACAATCTAGGAAGCCCTTTCTTTTGTAGCACCTCAAACTTACTGAAAAACCTTTGCACACCTATGCCCATCACTTGGTATTTTTCTTCTAGCTGCAACATTAAGCCTTTCTTGGTCAAAACCTTCTTGATCTCAAGGATGGTTTCTATCCTTTCCTCAATCTCTAGTTCTTCTAACTCCTGCTTGTTTTTGGAGTTTAGAAATCTGATAAGTTTAGTGGCCTCCATGGGTCTTTGTCCTAGTTCTTCCTTGATGATTCAAATTGCTCCCCTGGATTTTTGTACTAACTCATGTTGTACAAAAAAGATCTATATGGATGGCCATATTTATGACATTGATTTGCTAATATCTATCCAAATGTTTTCCTTAGCTTGGGCTAAGGTATTTTCCATGACAGTCTCTTTCTCTAATTGATGTAATTGTTGACTGAGCCTTTGAGACTTATGCATCTCTGCCTAGTAACTGGCCTGGAACATTGATTTCAACTCCTAAAATGTTTTTACCTCTTCTTGCAATTTTTTTATTTCTTCCCCTTGTATGGACATATCTTCCATGGATTTTACAAGTTTGTCAGATGCATTTGAGACTTGTACTCGGATTGTTGATGGGATTTATGTTGATGTGGACCCTTCTACTATTCTGATCCCTATCAAAGGGACTGCCTCCAGTGGGATCATGGACATCTACACATTTTTTCCCTTTTCCTTTATCATTTTGTCCATTTATGCTTCCATTTCTCTTATTTGTGCATTTTGTTCCATGATTAACTTTAACATTTCTTCTTTGTGGGCTTCAGTCTCAACTACTTCTTTGGCTTGTGAATCTTATGTAGCTAGAAGCTTCAACTGCTTTCTCAAAGATTTTATATCAACATTTTTATTTTTGAACAATTCCTCTACTTCCTTGACATTTGTTGGGTCATACCCAATCTTCAACACCAATTCTTCTAATGATATTATTTTGTTGTTCTTGGCCAAATAAGAGATCTTCTACAACTTTAATTGCGACTGGATATTGTTTAAGGATACCTGCAACTTAGAAGCAGTCATTGAGGTGTTTGTCAAAGTTGAGAATATCATTTCTCCCGTCTGCCTATGCATATCCATCTAGTCCACTAGATGGACATCCTTTACATCAAATTCAAAGGTAGTCTTCTTATAGTCTGCAACTGTTTTAGGATGGGAAACTTGTGCTTGTAAGAATTCCATTTGCATTCTTCCTCTTTCTGTGTCAAAGGATGAAAACAGTTTGTGTTGAGCAGTGGAGGTATGCTTCCAGAACTGGGCATAGGTGCTGCTATTGAGGAGCTCATTTCTTTGCTTGATTTGTTTATATTTGTCAAAAATGTTTGACTATGTTTTCCCATGAGTTGATTCAGTTGTCAGACTAGTGTCTGGGTTTCTTTGAGATGCTGGTGATGATGTAGAAACTATAAATTGAATGTCTAAATTGGTTAAAGAGTGTGGTCCCTCCAAGACTATGGTGGAATACATTTCTCCCTCCTTGAGAAATTTTTTTGTATCACTAGTTTTTCCCCTCTTTCTGTAAACCTGGAAATCCTCAACTGATACCTCTGTGATTGAAGGAGAAACTTCCTTCATTGATATATTATATACTTGATTTTGGGGTGTGTTAATATGTGAAGTGGTTACAGGGGAAGGTTGCTCCTATGGTTCTTGCAATGTGTTCTCTTGCCACTTTGTTTGGTTCACATATATTTCCACCTCTGGCCTCTGTGTGTGAACATAAGGAGTGCTCCTTTGTTTGATTATGAGTTCAGAGATGACACCAAATGGGTCATATTCCCAAGTGGAACTCAGAGGACACCTCATTTTTTTCAAGAGGTTATCTACTTCTTCTCTTACTGATCTTTTTTTGCAGATGAAAGGGCCAATATGGTTTTTGATCCCGAGCTGGGACTTCTTTGCTGCAACAAAGTGAATGTCATCTGAATTCACCATTTGCCTTATATATTCTAATGAAAAAATCCTCACTGGGAGGTATTTGGGAAATCTATAAGGAGGAAACTCACACACATATACTCTTATCTTTGTGTGGTTTTGGTATAAATACCAATCCCCTGTCTTAGCTTGATCAAATATGTGCAAGACTCTCTGAATTTATTCACTAATCCTTGGCTCTGTGCTGTTATTCAACATACAAAAAACTGGGTAAATGAACTGATATATGAAGTCCTTGAAGCTATACTTTGTTGAATTTTTCCTCACCAATGAGGTCCATGATGTCACTGAATGTGGGCTTCTTTCCTGGTTTAACTTATGAAGTGCACAGGGAAACCTGTCTGATTGGTAAAACCAAAACATGTATACCAGAACTGAAGAGTATCTGAACATCCCTTCAGTTGGAAACCTAAATAAATTATCATGAATATTATTAGCCAAAAATTGACTGAAATTGAATTTAATTGAGACTCTTCTGTGGAAAATATGGATAGAAATCCTAAAATAGGCTCATATACCCATTCATCTGAGTAGTAACCTAACTAGTAAGAAAGCATATAAATGATCTGGTTGGCTTTGATGGTGAAGATGGAATATTAGTAAGGTGGATTCTTTTTGGGCAATTGGGCATCTTCTGGGAGGAAAATATCAAAGATTTGGGCTCTTTGGGGGAAAGTGAGTTTCTGGTATAGGTCGTTTAGGGATTCAATGGAGAATGGGACAACTGAGTCATTTCTAGGGATCTGCAACATCTGGTCGATGGATTTGGAGGTGGCTATAAACAATATTTCGCTAGAGGAGGAGGAAATTCCCATTTAGCTGGGAGAATAGCGAGCTTGACATCTGAGAGAAAATTCAGGGAAATGGTGAGTTTTAGGGAACATGTACAGAGGAAAATTGGACTCCCAGAGTCCACTTTCATCACTCTGGTCCAGAAAAATGTCCTTTAGCCATGAGTGCAATTCAAATAAGTTGAATTCAGACCTCATCTATGTGATTTTGTAATCTTTATCTGCTAGAGGGATGTGGTCCAGGTCGACAGGAGGGGGAAGAATTGGGTTTTCGGATGTATATGTAGATTTGGCCTTAGGGGCCATAATTGATAGAGCTTGTGGTAAAAAAATGGCGGAACTGTAATTACCCGGGGAAAAGGCACTTGTTGACAGCGAGAGGTCGTGGTGGTTAACTTGAAAACTTGGTTCGACGCGGTATCCACAATATATGTATCAACAAATGGCATAACAGGGTGTGAAACTGGGTTTTACAATATACAATAAGTGTCTGTTATGGCGCATGGTTGTTATGGGGTGGTTAACGATCATGGGGAAAGTTTTAATTGGGTAAGGGGTATGTAGGACAAGACATATGGTGTGTAGTAATAGGACTACGATGGCGGGGTGAGCTAAGTGGTATCAGGTGGTGGTTTTGGTAGATTTTAGAGGGGGGGTGTAGGTGGTAAGAGAACATAGGAGGGGGGGTCTGAAATGTTGAGGACGTGCCACGTTAGGTGGGACTGATCTCGGGGAAAACCACTTTTCGGACCCCCCCCCCCACCCTCCCACCGTTAAAGGTAGAAAGGTCGGGTGGGGGGGGGTTCGAAAAGCACGGAGGACCATTGATCTGGCAAGAGATGTGTGCCGTCGATGGAGATTTGTGTGAGAGTTAAGCACTACAAGACAAAATGTCTTGTTTTCTTGCAACTTAGGATAAAAAATATGCGCTATGAAGCAGTAAGCTTGATTTTTCCACTTTACACCATAATTTTATTTTCCTGAGCTAAAATAATCAAATTTAATCAACTAGGGGTATATTTTGAAATCCCCTTTCAATTTTTCTTGAAACAAAAGTCACCTAACCTATATCCTAACCTAGTAATCTAACATATTAATCCAACTTAGAATCTTGGATTAATTATTACTCCAACCTAGCTACTTTGGCCAAGATTATGTTGGAAATATGGCTACAACAAAGATGACGCAGATGATCAAGGTTGTCATTGATGGCAATCGATTGTTTATGAAGAACAGATGCTGCAACACAAATGCGAACTTCTGCAACACAAATGCAAACACAGACGCTGAAACACAGTGCTGAAACAGAAGCTAACGCAGAAGGCTAAGGTAGAACACAAACGCTGAAACACAGTGCTGAAACAGAGTTGGAACACAGAAGCTAACGCAGAAGGTTAAGGTAGAACATAGAAGCTGAAACACAATCGCAGATGCTGGCACACAGTTGATGAAACACAGACACAAATGCTGCAACTCAGGAGATGATGAAGACGGTCAAGGATTGTCATTGATGGCAA
>ML814480.1:43958-71502 GCA_009831015.1 Picea engelmannii | reverse complement strand
ACACTTGCTTCATGTGTTTAAAATGTGCAATAGGTTTATGTATTAAGTTCTTGGTTTTTCTTTGCAAAGTTCATGTGTGAGGAAGGGTTCTTTGACATGATTGAATATGTGTTATAAACCAAAACACAGCAGTATATAATGCAACAAATAACACAGCAAACTCACAGCAACAGCAAGATGATAAAGGAGTTCACCCCTCTCTGGGCTACGTCTCCTTGAGCCTCCTTCAATGGACTTGGCTCTTTGGGATTAGTTTGTCAAATGCTCTTTACAAGATGCTGTTGAACTCTAATGGATTTACAAGCTGTACCATTGAGTTCAGAATACATAAAAACCCCAAATTTGACTGTAAAAACTCTGCAAATGGACAATGGCTCCTCCAACAATGACCTCTTCTACAAGTGGTCTCCAAGCTTCCCTGAGCAAGAATGAGGTAAAACTACCTGTAGAAGTCCTCTAATGGATCTGCAACCTATCCCAATGAATTCAGAGCATAATAAACAGTCAGAAATGACTATTCAGTGTCATAAAATGAATATATGCTCATCTGAGCAATGCCTCAAACAATGAGGGCTTTAATCTTCATGTAGCTTCCTCCAGCTTCAAATGTGAAAAACCTGCAAATGGGCTCTTCAAATGCCTGTGATAACCTCACCAATGGACTCAGGACGTCCAAAAACCCCTAGCTGGGCTTTTACAGCACCTGATTTGGTCAAAATCTCAAAAAGTTATGGCTTCTGCCATTTTTGCCCTTCAAGCCTGCTGTAACCTGTTCGCCATAATGCACCTGTGGAAAACTAAACTTGGCTTCTGAGCGTTTTCGCCTCCAAAACCTAGCCTCCACGCGCGTTCCCGAAAATGGTGCCAAAATGTCGCACCGTTAGCGCGACTATAGCCCCCGAGAACGGAGGTGTTGGGCGCATGGGAGGACCATGTGGCCACGTCCTCCGCGCAAAAAGGGCTAGGTTCCACGCGCTTTTGATTGCTTGACAGCTGTCGGGTAGGTGGTAGCATAACCGTTTAAATATACACAAAACCCAAGTATTAAATCCGGCGCATACAAAACCCACGGGTTCCACATCCAAAACTCAAGTCGCGGTTTCAAACCCCGAGCACATTTTAATTATATGTTTTATATAATAGAACCCGGAATAATGTTTAACACCCGCACAATAACATTGGATGGGTCACATGGAATTGGTTGATAGCCACACGGTTTGTTTAAACACCGCCGCGCCCCGTTTGCAAACATGCTTGGACACATGGATTAGCAATAGAACCGGGTGCTACCCATTGAAACTTCCGCGCGCCCATCGTTGACAACGGTCAAATGGATAACAAATGTAACCACGCTTGAATGCTTATACACCGCGCGTAAAACGGTCACATGTAACATTTATATGACCCCGGGTCAAGTATTGATAAACTCCGCGCCATTTTACATATATAACTATATATGCCCGTGTGCCATTTAAACATGGCATAAATCACCAATTGAACGACCACACCACCGCGCGCCGATTTACAACGAACAGGGTTATATGTGTATGCGGGTGTGACCGGGGGCTGGGGCTAAGCCCCAGCCCCTACCCCGCGCTATAATATGAATAACTCCATTTTAAATAAATTTTCGACCACAACGTTATTAAGAACCATATGAGCGGCGCGTTGGCGTAGTGGACTTTGTTAAGTCGTTGCAAAGTGGGAGGTCGGGGGTCGAACCCCGCGGCCTCCACAAGTTTTTACCGACGAACCAAGAGTCATTAGCCAAAATAGGGGTGCCACGTGGCATCCCTTCATTGGGCCACGTGGCACCATGCCATTTGTCCAAAGTTTGCCACGTGTCGCCACATAATTCGTCCCGTTGTAACCAATCACCGAACGCCACGTCACCTGCCAAGTCACCGTATGGATGCCACGTCAGCAGGTACGGATGCCCAGTCAGTTGTACGGCCTCTTCCACGTCAGCAGTACGGCCTGCCCAGTGAGCATCATTTTTTCCCTGTTTGGCTCGGCGAACAGACCTCGATAACTTCTCCATACGGACTCCGTTTGCGAAAATAAATATACCTCCGGAATCAGGAGAACGAGACGGACGCAATGGCACCGTTTTCGTCGCATTCCGAGCACTTTGAAAATTGAGCAAATTTTAGACCCCTGGTCCAGATTCTGATCACTTATCTTTATAGCTATCTACTCAAACTCAATCCACAAACACAGTCATTGCAACCATACTGCTTCTTTTCTTCCATGAGTGGTTGATATGTATTCATCTTCTATTATTGACAAGGCTATGACCACATGTTGCTTACTCATATAGTTTATTTCTCCACTGAACATCTTGAACACATATCCAGTGGTCGGCCTTTGTCGATCCATATGTCCAGCCCAGTGAGTGTCGACAAATCCATGTACATATACTTCACTGTCATTTCCAGGTTTCCCTTAGTAACATATAGAATGGTCTTTTGTGCCACACAAATACTTGAATAATCTCTTGAAAACCATCCAGTGCTCCTTTCCAGGTGTCGACATGTATCTTCCCAACACTCCCACCACAGGGTCAATGTCTGGTTGAGTGCATACTGTCACTTACATTAGACTACAAACAACACTTGCATAGGGACACATGCCATATCCTCTATTTTTTCCTGTGTCTTTGGACACTATTAAACAATTAGTCTTTCTCCCATACAAATTGGCAACTTTACAGGTTTGCAATCCCGCATGTTGAAACATTTCAAAATTATTTCAATATACTTCTTATGATTCAACCAAAGCTTTCTAGTTGCTCAATCTCTTTTGATCTCCATTTCTAGAATGAAGTTCGTTGCACCAAGATCCTTCATTTCAAACTTGGAGGATAGTTGTTTCTTCACCTCCTTTATTGGATCCATGTTATTTCCGATCAGCGACATGTCATTGACATACAATGCTACATATATGAAACACCCACCTTATTCCTTGGAATATATGTAGTGATCAACTTTGCTTCTCACAAATCCCAAACTAAGGATGTATGTTTCGAAATTTTGATACCACGTCCTTGGTGATTTCTTTAGACCATAAATGGATCTTTTCAATTTACACACCGAATATTTCTTTCTCTTTACTACAAATCCTTCAAGTTATTTCATGTATATTTCTTCTTCCAGGTCCCCATGCAGGAACGTTGTCTTCACATCCATCTGTTCTATTTCTAGATCAAATGTTGGAGCCAGAGACATTAGTATTGTAATGAAAGTTAATTTTGAAACAGGGGAAAAATATCATCGAAGTCGACTCCTTTGACTTGGAAATATCCTTTCGCTACCAGTCAAGCTTTGAATTTATCAACTTGACCTATTGTGATCATCTTCTTCTTGAATACCTACTTGCTACCGACGAGTTGTCTTCCATTAGGTAATTCGACTAAATCCCACATCTCATTCTTAGGCAAGGATTCCATCTCTTCAACCGTGGTATCCTTCCCAAGTCTACCCTCTATCGAGTCGACTGCCTCCCTGAACGACTTGGGCTCATTATCAGTGGCAGTTAACACAAACATGAAACAAAAGTCGGGCAGACTATACCTCTCAACTAGTTTATTACTTGTTCAAATCTTCTTATAACCGAGGATGGTTGTTCCACCTCTTAATATGATTTAGTTGACCCATCTGGATCATCTTATTATTCGTTCCTCAATTCAAACCTCAACTTATTTGGATTATTCTCTGTTTGAACCACTTCAGATTCAAACTTTCTTCCAACTTCTCTTAAGACCATATCTCATCTATACATTATTTTCCTAGATGCATGATCCCATAGCTTATATCCTTTCATCCCTTCTTTGTATCCATTGAAAATATATTTGACTTTCTTCTTTTCCATATTGATCCTATTTTCCTTGGGAACATGAACAAATGCATCACATCCAAATACTTTGAGATGTGAAGGTGCATATTATTACCAGACCATACCTCATGTGGAGTCGATTCGACTAGTTTCGATGAAGGATACATATTCACCAGATATTTTTCAGTGTTGACTACCTCTGTAAGGAATTCTTGTGTGAGACTAGCACCACTGGGCATACTCCTTACCTTGTCCATCAATGTTCTATTCATTCTTTCAACACATCCATTTTGTTGTGGGGTATATGGTGTGAAATTCCACACTGTTTGCATAACTGCTCAAAATCCTTTCCACAAAATTCACCACCATTGTCAATTCTCAACACCTTGATATTCTTATCTATCTGGTTTTCCACAAGAGACTTAAACTCTTTTAATTTCTCAAAAACCTTTGATTTATTCCTTAGAAAATATATTCATGTCTTCTTGGAAAAATCATCTATGAAGGAGACATAATATAGGGATCCATCAAGTGAAGGAACTGTTACAGGGCCAAACACATCACCATGAACCAATTCTATAATCCCCTTTTCCCTTGTCGCTCCAGATGGGAAAATAAGCCGATTTTGTTTTCCATATATGCAATGTTCACAAAAATCAACTTCTAAACTACATTCAAAAAAACATTTGACCATACCTTTATTGCGCATATATCAAATTCATTTTTCTCCAATGTGTCCCATTGTCTTGTGCCATAGCATGGTCAAGTCTATTTGACGAAGACTTGTCGAGTTGGTTTGAATCGACTCATCCCAAGTTGAGTCGAGTTGATTTGACTTCAGGAACAACAATGTTGTTGCATCCAGTCGAGTCAACACTCCCTAATAACTTGTATAGGGTTCCAATCCAAAATCATTTCATTAATACCATCACACCTCTGACCATTTTTCACGTATTCTTCTGAGATAGAGTATGCACTCATGCATCACTCATCATGTTGGCAAATATGAGGTTTCTTTCCAAACCTAAAATAAGTAGCATACTTAGAAGGTTTCTACCCCTCCCATCCTACAGTATCAGTTAGACTCTTCCCTGTCTGACAATTTTGGTTGTCAATTCATCCCCCAAGAACACATCTCCTCCTTCATATCGTTCATATTCATATAACCATTCTCTATGTGGTTTCATATAATAATATTCCCCTGAGTCAATCAACCAAACATCTTGATCCGACCATGCATTGGTCAATTCCAGATACACATCACCTCCTTTGTCTCGAGTAGTCTTTCTATCAGTCGACTACTTCTCATCAGATGCTATACTAAATTCCATTTCTTTAAACTTGCGGTCCCTTTTATAATTCTTAGGTTTAATGCATTTCCAACATCTTCTTGACGACTAAACAAGGGATTTAAATCTACCCTTTGACTTATAATTTATACCGGAGAATTTTCCTTTATCTCTATCAACCGATCGACCTCTCACCATTAAAGAATCTTTGGTCGATCCTTCCATGTTCTTCCTTCTCATTTCTTTTGAAAATAGAGATGAAATTATGTCTTCTAGTGCGAATGCGGTTGAATTTCTCCCTATAGCCATGACTAAGCTATCCAAGGAGTCTGGTAAAGAACATAATAGGATAATACATTTCTCCTCTTTAGTGATTTTAATGTCCATAGAAGATAATTGGTTTATTATGGTATTAAACACTTTTAAATGCTTAGTTGTCGAACTTCCCTCACTCAATATCCTTATTATATACAATTTATTTCTAAAGAACAACTTATTCACTAGGAATTTCTACTGGTACAAGCTTCCCAACTTGTCCCACAATTTCTTGTCCAAGTCTTCACTTGAGACATTAAAAAAAACTAAATCTACAAGACACATTCAAATCATACTCCTTTCCCTTATCTCGAGTTTCTTCCTTTCTTCCTTTGACATACTCATTAGAAGAGTACCTGAACATACTACTTCCCATTTTTTTCGATCTACAAGGAGATCTTCAATTTCAAGCTTCCAAAGCTCAAAATTCCAGCCATTGAATTTTTTCGATCTCTATTCTTGAGCTACTTGCCATTCTTTAAGCACAAATTTTAAATATCTCTGACTTATGACTCTTATTGGACCTAGGGTTTAGCTAAGATCCAATGTTGTTAAACCAATATTTGATACCACATGTTAGGAAATTATAGTTCCACGCTAAACCTAATAGCAGATAAGAAGACATATTTAGCCTAGAAAACAAATAACAAAGAAAACTCACAATACATAAAGATTTTACCATGGAAACCCAAACAAGAAAACCAACATTCCTTGAGCATCTTTGTATATTGTTTTCGTATTCACTCATAATAAAAGGTTACATGCCTATACTTGTTCTACAATTAAGACACAATCAACATCATACCCTCTTGATTTAAATAAGAACAACCTTGTATCCAATTCAACTTACATATACATGACCAACATCCTACTGCTAAATATTAACATGAAGATCAATTACAATATCTCACTTAATACGATTACAAAACGCCTTATTTTATAGGTTTTACAGTAGAAAAAATCCTAAATAAAGGCACCCAAAAATGGTTACAGATCCATGTAGATCATTGGCTACAAATCTCGTTAATCTTGGGATTTTGTTACAGTCAACTTCCAATCATATTACCAGTTTACCTTCATTTAGTCTTCATTTGGTTGCCACACAACTACCTATCGACCTATTTTCAGTTGACCTCTTCGATTTGATTTCGATTACTTTGAATTTGAAATTTCTCAATCGAACACTTCGACCTTCAACTTTCACACCCAGTCAATCCACCTCGAATAGACTTTCACTGCAAAGAATATAACAACCCAACACAAACCTCTCATAGTTACAAGCTCCCACATGCCCCTTATCCCATTAGATTATGTCTTAATATTTCCCATGCTGACATGCAGACCTCTGACCTCCTCCTCATGGTTGTAATATCCCAAGGAATCTTCCATAACTCCAATCCTCACATAAGAACTAAAGTTGTTTTCCCGTACCTCTAATTATGCAAGAAATGTGCATGTAATAATTATTGTTAGCACATGTATATTATAAAACATTTCATTAACTAAATTATAAATTATTATTCATCTCAATTTATGAAGAACACAATGTAATATGTCAGAATATTATACTCTAGACACATTCCTCTCTAAAATAACTCTCCAATGGTTGTACTCATGCCTTAATTCGAGTTATGAGTGAAAAGTTACAACCTTCTCAAGTGGTAATTTTCACTCATTGTTCTGTTTTAATTGTTGCAGAAATTGATTTATGAATTTATAAGAAAATTTGGTGCCCAATTCAAAATTATAGGTCGATATATGGATTCTCCTCCTCAAGACCTTTCTAGTGACTATTCGTTTTCTCAAAACTGAGATCTGAGCTAAAAGTTATGGTTTGTATAAGTTTAGATTGTTTTCCCTTTTTATCCTAGTATGCTATATGTTGGAACATATATAAATCCTAAACCTTGAGATTTACTTTCTCGAACTTCATCTTTTTTAAATAATGACTCAGAAGTCAACTTTCGAATGTTTAAATCAAATTTACTTCTAGTCATAAGGCGCACATGATATCTGCCGTTGATAAAGTTCCCCTATTGATCGAACAATCCCCCTTTTCCCCAAGTTTTGGAGCCACCTGATTGTTAAAGAATCAAACCACTAAAGGTTGCTTCAGAGCTTCGGGCTTCAGGCATTTCACTAGGTCTTAACGTTTAAAGTCCAGATACCTAAAAAATGTCTGTTATCACTACTCATAAAAATTTAAAGGGAACTAGTCATAGTACACGTGTACCTTTTGAATCTTCCCCGTGTTGACACGTGTCATCCATTTCCGACCTTTTCAGCTGAATATTCATATGATTCTAAGTGACATGTGGCACCCCCCAATCTCGACACATCATATTTGACACGTCACTACGGGTAATGTCCTTTCAGAAATATAATAAAGAGCTAACTTGCAAATCCACGAAGCACCAAAATGACGAATTATTAAATCTTAATTAAGTTAAGTTAATATTGATTAAAAGATAGTTAACAACTTCACACTTCGGAGTTCAGACCTTTACCATCCATAAAATCTTGAAATCTCTGAAAGTCCGAACTTTCGAAACACTTGAAACTTAAACAGGTTTAATTAAAACTTAAAAACGATTATCTGATAATTAATCATTTGGTAGTTTTGGGTTTCGGGGATTCTATCCCAAGCTACTTTGAAAAATCCAGAAGTCCGAATACCCAAAATCACTAAAAGTTAAACACAATTAATTAATGTTCTAAATGAGATTATCTCGTAATTAATCTTTCACGGATTCACGATTCGGGAAACTTCAAATCTGTTTCGTCCAAAACTACCGATCGCGAACCACCGACATTAATGGCATTGATCACAAATCAATGATAATTATTTTAATGTAGATTGCAGATCACCAGCTAGATTTTCTCATTAAGATAAATAAATTTATCGTCAGTAAAGGTATTTTCGAATCAATGCACCCGATGTGAATAAAATTGCTCGATTTTGAATTTCATTTTCAACTTGCACAGAATAGTAAGTTTTTTTCAACTGAGAAGCTCACACATTCCCCTATAATAGGTAATCCTATTTCGGTTTTATCAATATCATGGCACCACAGAATATGTCTAAAGCAACTGTTAAAGGAACAAATCCGAATGCAGACGTCCTGTCAGATACCTCACTGAGAGCCATAGACACTGTGAAAACTTGGACACAGGTGTTCAATATTCTAGAGCATGAGCTTATAAATTTCCCAGAGGATTTTGACGATGAAGTGAGTGAAAATCATGCAACTAAACTCAGGGACATAGCTCAATCGGAGCTACAAAAAATAGCTGGATGGTCGAGACTCATGCCGTATAATGACATGATAGGCTGAGCCTTGGAGAATGTCGACATTCAAACCAAGGGAATTTACAACTCTCAAAAGGTTGTTGTTGGGTCATTCCGATCAAAACACATACAAGTAATGTATAAGCTATCCCCCGATTTTAAATATAATCACAATGTTGTGTTCTTGCTGGAATTTGAACAACATGAGTGTATACAATATGATAAAACATATCCAGATATGATCAAATCCTAGTGGGGGCACTCAAAAAATTTTAGAGCCAAGGCTCATGGCATTTACGCCACTGCATCGTTAGATACCCATATATCAGCGATGATTTTAAGGATGAAAATTTATTTTAAATGTAGAAACCTTGGCAAATCTTACTAATCCTTCATATTTCAACTATAAAATGTTTGGCAATATTTTTGTAAAAATATTCTAATTTCTAAGGATTTGATATAGTTTGTATAAATTTTTGGCGATTTTTAAGGATTTGATATAGTTTGGATGGGACTCCCAATGGGAGAACCCGATGTATTTTCCTTTCCCCTTCGTCTCCCGCTTCCTTGACTGGTAGTCCCGACAGGCTTCGGCCAGGTAGTTTGCATCATAAACTCCTCAGCGGCCGGATGTGCACTCAACTCAGTTGGGAGGCGATCTTCTCCTCCTTTTTCCTTATTTTTTCTAGGCCTTCCCCTCCTCTGTGGTGTCTTCTCCTGAGAGGGAATGACCCCAAACATATGTCCTTCATATGTATTCCTCTCCACTCCCACCTCTGCTTGAGACACTGACACTATTTCCGAGAAAAGGCAGGTACCTCCTGTTGAAGCTTCAGGGACACTTGATGCCAATAAGAAAGAGTCCCAGGTACGCTGGGGCTCAGACCTGCCACTCTGGCTACCTCACAAACCCTGTCCCTTGTTTAAGGGGGATCCCATAGTGTAACAACGTATTGTCTTAGACGTTCATGGATGAGTAAAGAAATACGACACAAAGTTACGCCATAATTAGACTCGCAAGACCAGCATTACCGATGTATAAACTTGGATGCTGCGTAGAATTCCCCACAGAGCCCCTAGAATTTATAGCGGAATGAGGAATAAAAACAAATGTGCCAAAGAAAACTCACGCCTCGTGACAGGATGTCTTGAATATTTAACATGTCACAGCTGCTCAACGGATGCAATCCAAAACGCATAAAACATTGTCGATCAGAGTTGTAGGGAATATACGGTATGATCATTCTAATCTCTTTAAACTTCCCAGCTTCCATTTTTAACGAATGATAGTTGACACACTTGGTGATACGGCTTCTGGAGGAATCACTCGCCTCAACCTGAGGCATTTAACGACTTCCTTATTACGGTATCTGACCTTCTGGGAGTGTACGCGTAGAAGTTCGAATCTGGCATCCTTTCCCAGCCCCAAGGGTCAAGCGACTACTATGACGGTTCCGACGCTCATATCTTCTGTACCTGATTTTCCATGCCATGGCACACCAAGGTAACTCATTTAAACTGAAGAGGATCGAAAACATGGAAAAGGACATCACAGGTCATTCAAAGGGGCGAATGGGATTACGTAAGTATTAAACGATCGAGACTAACGAGCTCCACAGGTACGCATCAGTCTATTATGTTTTGTTTGTATATTACTATGTGTTACCTGATCACTAAACTACCACAACCCTTATCACAGGAAATATCCTCCCGACTACCATACAAAGTTTTCTCCATGACCTCACCGAAGAAATCAAAAGAAACATTGAAGAAAAATCAACGGAGCAATACAGGGTATCAGACTCCCTGAGTTTGGCACCCCTGACAACTTCTTCGAATTGAGTGACATAGTTGAGTCGCATGCCAAACAAGATTCACTATGGACCGAATAACTCGCAAAGGTGACCGACGCAAGACCAGGGCAAGTGAAATTATTTTCACCACATCCAATCAAAGCCCAAACCATTCTACTGCAGTTGAACTCCAGTTTAGTAAAGTACCAGGTGCATGCAATGGACATCAGGGGGATAGATGCAGCTCTGATGGAACAATATATATTTCCATGGGCCCAAACTTGTGAAGAACTATTTATCAGTTGGTTCGAATATGAGAGAACTCACCCTTTTCAAGAGATATCTCAGGTTGACTGTTAAAGAAACTGTTAGAAGATGACGCCATGTGGCGATTTTTGTTTTTCTTAAACTGCACTTAGCCGTTAATTTTAGTTAAACTTTATATTATAAATAAAGACAACGACCAATTAGTGAAGGGTCTATGGTTGTTGTAAGAAATCTTTATTTTTGGTTGTTAAGAATTATTTTGAGGCTGCTATGAATTGAGAAGTCCTTCTGGACCAAAGACAAGCTATTTTCATCAAATGCATGTGATTGGACTTGGAGAAGAACTACTTCCTATCTTGTTCCATGAGTGATGCAGTAAATAATAAGAGCAATTAATTCTGTTGTCAAGTTATCTGGTGCAATGTTTTGATGTTCTTTTCTTTAATGATGAAGATGAATCGTTGTGTTATTATGTGATGAATGGTTATGGTAGATGAATTATTTTGCTTGCCATTATATTATTGCATATGTGCTTTCTTTCTGATAATTAGTTTCTCAGACAGTAATTGGATGCTCACATGGTTGATGTATTAGTACTAGGCCTGTGGTATAGAATCATTGTCTGCATGTTTGGGCAACGAGTTACCCCAAGCTCAACCTCTTCTCCAATAGTTAAAACTTAATCCTGTTTGTTGTCAAGTTAGTTTACGCTAGCTTTCATATCTCATACCAGTCCCACCCAAGAGAAAATAAAGAAGAGAATAGTCCTAACTGAAGGAATATCCTTCACAAGAAAACACAAAGCCCATCGATAACTTGGCCGGATCGCAAGATCTGGAGAACCACTCCATATTTAAACGCTGCAGAGTCTAATTGGGCCTCAGTGGCAGATTTGGTTCCTACTGTTGAATCAAGGGACTTAAGACCCATCAACAGGTTTCCCACCCCCATAATTTCAGACAAAATCATGGGAAACCTAGGCAAAATAGCATACTGGTACATCGAAGAAAACTTTTCTTACATCAAGGTTTTCGGGTGCTCGGTCCCTCCGCATGCTCTCCCAAAGTTTCTACCAGATCGGCTAGTATGCTGAGAAGTGTCTTATAAAACTGTGATAGGGGGCATCAACAAGGAATTGAAAGCGACCCAAAAAATGGTATGGCCAACCTTCCCTCTTCAGGTTGGTATGTTTTCATTGTTAGACTTCGGTCATTCTAAAGTAGAAGCTGCAACTCTGGAGGATGTCAAGTTAGTTGACATTGAATTTAAAAGGCACGACCCATAAAAAATCGTGGAAAACCACCTGGCTCAATACAAATTGAAGAAATATATGCATGAGAACTTCCCAAATGATGAGGTATTTAGGGGAGTCAGGTCTTACGAAGAAGTGCTGAACATAGTCCAAACTTTGTCCCCAGACCAAAAATCTAGTTTCTTCAGTTTTCAAAAGCATAGACGAAATAAATTGCCAAAATTTCTTCAGGGAGAGTCTACATCCACCCCGCCTACACAGGAAACTATACCCCTAGGTTTTGAAGAAGGGATTTATGGAAAATAGGACATTGATAAAAACCCAAAGAACACCGAAGATTTAACCCAGGAATTGGAATATTCAACATGAACTCCACTAGGCCCTCTGGAAAAATCTCAGTTTGAAGCCTTTTTGAAGTAGGGGAAGGATGCATAACCTTCTACACCAGCCTCATCTGCTGTCAAAACCACTGAGCAAGAAACATCTACAAAAATAGGTTCCCCTATCACTTCATTGACACCGTTACAGTCTACTTTCAGAAACCTCGGTTCTGAAGTCATTTTCATAGATGATTTCACCCCAATTTCACTCGAAGATATGCCTCCTTTAGAATTATTCTTCAACAAGAAAGGGAGGGCTATATTCAAATGAGAATCACATCATATATATGGAGCGATAGTCAAAAGGAAAAGAATGGTGTACGATAGACAAAACCGAGATGATTCAGAATTCACCAAGGAAACAATAGGTTCACTAGGTGCATTTGCCATTGGAAATCAGTGGTCTGTGGAAAATTTGGCCGAGCAGCTAAAAAATAAGAACCCGTTAGTAGGGAAGTTGCAAGATCAGATAATGACTATGGAACATGATGTGAAAAATAAGATGAACAAATATTTTGAGCAGATCAGAGATTATGACAGACATCAAATTCAACAATTGCAATCTAACCTTGAAGAGCTTTGTCAAAATTCACAGGCCAACAAAGGCTTGATCACACAACAAGAAGAGCTAATAAAATAATTGCAAGCCACGTTAGACTTGACCGAAGGTATGTCAATAAAGGTATCAAATTTTCAGACTCAAGCATTGGAGGTAAATGAAAATCTAGAAATAGCCCAACAAGATATCTTCATGAAGGTCGAGGCTATCCAGAAGTGCTACCAGGCGGTTGAACTTTCTCTTAAAGACATCTACATCAAGGAAAGAGAAGCTCGTTCAGCTTGAGTTAAGTTTCAAGAGGTTGTCCTATTGGTACCGAAGGATGATGTCTTATATGTCCACCAACTTTCTCTTTCAGAACAAATTAGAGGTGATATAGTATTGAAGTCTTGGGAAACAAATTTAACAAAAAACAAGAGACTTGCCAGATATGCAACTGAATCTTGTCTAGAAGCGTTGACATCACTAGACAAAGGGACAATTGATTTTAAAGGGAATGTTATTTCTGAATCCCTGGGTCAAATCGATACAACAAAAAATCAGTGTTTTATATGTTTCATGTGTTATATTTATGAGTTAAATTGTTGTGCATTCACTTTGTGTTTAATAAGAATTTATATGTTGTTGTGTTGATTTGTTTAAACTACATTCATGTCATTTTTAGCATGTTGTATATGAATTTAATTAATGGTATCAAACAATGGTTAAATATATATCTTTTCATAAAGCTGGTAAACTATAGGATTAGTTCGTAGTTTTTTTTGTTTTTGTTTTTGTGTGTTTTATGTATGTAATGGTCCTCATATGGGTTGGGATTCATTATAGATTGGTATAAGATCTTCTGGTTCAACATTGGACCTGTATGGGCCAAGAACCATTGTAAATTTGGTATTAAAAAAATCATTGTTACAGATTTTGTTATGTGACGAAATTGGAGGAAAATAGAGAAAATTAGAATGAAATCCCCAAATTCAAGTGTAAATGCCTCATGAATATTGAAGAGATTATACAGGGAATCAATCCGCATAGTTGCAGAGATAAATTCGACTTGGAAGGCCAAATTTTATGTTTTAATGGTCGTTGTAGAATCAAGTGAAGATTGGTGAACCGATGACCAAGATCATGGTTGATTTTGAGATAAATGACCCATATTCATCCTTGATATATTTAAAAACTTATAAGGTTTTCCAGAGTTTGGAAAGTCTTGAAAATTGACAGTCAAGATTCATTTTCGGTGGTTTTGAAACAAATCAAATTGACGGTCAAGATTCATTTTTGGTGGTTGGGAAAATAATCAAATCAACGGTCAAGATTCATTAGTAGAGTTGGGTGAATTTTGGCGAATCAATGGTCAAGATCATTAGGAATGAAAGATAAATGGTCCATATTTATCTAGGATTTGGTCGAAAATTTCTAAGGATTGGAATTCTCCAAGAGAAATCATTGATGGCTGACAGTCGGATCAATGAGATTTTATGAATAACATTTGTTTTGCCAACAAAAATTGTTGATGGTCAATAGACAATTTTGGTTCTACCAACATAAATCTTTGATCACCAATGGTCAATGATTGTGAGTTGGACAAATTGGAGAAATATTTCATGCGTCTAAAGGAAATCGATGATCATCGATGGTCGATCATCAGGGGTCGATAAATTTAGTGAGGTGTTTGATTCATCCAAGGGAAATGGTCATTCATTGATGAAGGAAAGGGGAGGATGGCATGTCTTTCCACATCAACATCCACATGTCATGCCATGTCATTATCCACATGCCATGCCACAACAGATAGAGTTCTATGCCAATGTCCACATGCCATGCCACATCAACATCTACATGTCATGCCACATCAACATGGTTTCCATGTTAGCCAAGAGATGGTCGATCGCTAATGGTCGGGGGTTGGAAAATTGTGTAAGAAAGTGGTTGTTAAGGAAATTCTTCGAAGGTCGATTGTCAATGATCGCGGTTCGACAATATTTGTGGACAAAATTGGTTTTCCAAGAGAAATGGTTGATGATCGATGATCGGGCTTCAGTGAAATCAATGAGCAAGTCTAGTTTACCAAAGAAATAGTCGATCGTCGATAGAGTTCAGATCAATGGTTGGGATCTGTCCCAATTTTAAGATAAAAAAATCAGATTAAAAGGATATTATAGCAGTAAAACAATGAATTTTATATGAAATTTTCAAATTTTTGAAGGTCTTAAACTTGCGGGGTGATTTTGAGGCCCCAAATGACGCTTTTAAGCAATCATTTTTTACAAAAATATGGTGTACCAAAAGTACACCATATCTCTACAACTTAAATAAAATAACTAGAAGAGAGATTTCCAATGAGCTACTCCAGGAACAAAACAGAGCTCATATGAGAAAGTTATAACTGAAACAATTAAGGTAAACTTTCAACACCATTTTACTCCTAGAGGGCATAACTCGTTGCTCAGAAGTCTGTTTGAGGCACATGAATAGTCTATGGAAATATTATGAACCATAGAAGACAACCATGGAGCTATATTTGGAATTTGGGTATGTAAAAATGTGCAGAAATAGAAAGAAGACACATATGGCATACAAGGATAAAATGGGGAAAATAGTCTAAACTTCTTTGGATAATAACTTTTTGCTCAGAGCTCAAATTTGGGAAAACTCATAGTTATTATAAAGGTATTGAGGAGGAGAAGAAATATATCCACTCAAAATTTTGAATTGGGCATAAAATTTTATTAGGAAGTAATAATGCAAATTTTGCAGTAGTAAGTGACTGGAAATTGCAGCTTGTGAATGTTGTCACTTTTCGCTCAAAACTCAGAATGAGGCATGAGTATAGTCATTGGAGAGATTTTTTATAGAGGAATGTGTCTAAGGAATTAGATTTTGACTTGGTGCATTTTTTATTGATAAATTTATGTGAATAATAACTTGCATTCTAATTAATGAAATGTTTTATAGTATGCATGTGATAACAATACTTATTACATGCACATTTCTTGTAGAATTAAAGGTACATGATTTTTTTTTGGTTATTATATAAATATTGGAGTTATGAAAGATTCCTAGGGATCTTAAAACCATGAGTAGGATATCAGAGGTTCGTATGTTAGCATGGGAAATGTTGAGACATAGTCTAACGTAGTGAGAAGCGGGTAGGAGCTTGTAACTATGAGAAACCTGCATAGAGAAGTGAATAGCTATAGGGAAGATAATGAAAGGATTATGAATGCTTAGAAATAGATACTTCAAAATATGAATATGTTACATATGAAAGTTAACAAAAAATCTGGCACCAAGCAAGCAATGAGTGATAAACAAGTGACAACATCAAGATCCCAAAGCAGAAGGGATGGTCATGGAAATGATAGACAATCAAGAAGAATGAGCATGCACCATCATTCTCCAAGGCAACCCACTAGAAGAAATCATGCGAGTTTGGGGACAGGGAGAAACCAAAGTGTGTCTCTTGTCAGGAAGAAGAGAAGAAGGCATGAGGCAGACATCTTGCAGGGTGAAATAAGGAAAATCAAGCCACCAAATTTCAATGGTGAGAATAGGAAAGGAAAATATTTCTAGTTTCATGATTACCCCTCAAGGGTAGAAGCTAGAATCACAACCTACCACTTGAAATAAAATGCAACCATGTGGTGGGATCAACTTAAGAAAGCCAAGAACCTTGATGAGAAGAGTATATCATGGAGACAATTCAAAGGATATTTCGAAGAGAAATATTTTTCTGAGCATCACTATGAAAGGAATATGAAAGATTTCTTTGAACTCAAGTTGGGAAGTATGACAATGGATAAGTATGAGAGGGGATTCTTTGAATTGTTGGAGTGTGTGGAATTCATAAAGGATAAAAAATTCAAAATCCAAAGGTTTCTAAGTGGGTTATTCTCCTTCTACAGTGAAAAGATACAATATGATAACCTCAAGACTTTGGAGGAAGAAATAAGGAGAGAAAATCATATTTACAAGCAAAGCAGAGGAAGGTCGGTTTTCTAAAAATATTGGAATGACAAGATGAAGGGTAAAAGGGATCAAAGGCACAAATGTTTTAAGCCACCCTTTTTAAATAACAACTCCCAAGACAATTAGTAGGGTCAATCGGCCAAAAATGAGCACAAGACTGCAAATTAATTTGGGAAAAGGCCAAGGTAGGAGTCTGTACAATGTTAGGGATGTGAGGAAAATCACTTATATAGGGACTTACCTCATAAAGGAGAAAGAATGAGGATTTTACAAAAAATTCAGGAGGATGAAACAATTGAAGACATGGGAGACAACATGTCAAGGATGTATGTGGCCTTGGACAACAAGCAAGTAGAATACCAATCCCCCATGATTGAAGTGGAAGGAAAGATTGATAACCAACCCATAATTTTGGAGCTAGACATAGTTACATAAACTATAACATTGTTGAAATATTCCACTCGCAAAGGAGTAAGCATAAGAAATATTGATTTTTTCATTTAACTACAAGGGCTAAGAGGAAAATAAATGAGATAGTTAAAGATTGTCTGATAGACATGAATGGAATCAACACGAAGGTAGATGTGAACATTATACCATTGGGTTCATATGTTTGTCTAAATAACATGTATTGGTTGGAAAAACACCATGTTGTCCTAGACAGTTACAACAAGAAAATCACATGTCTTGATGAAGAAGAGAAACAAGGCAAGGTTAAAGGAATTCCAAGAGCTATAACTGTTAGATAGATTTCATTTATGTAGTTGAAAAAGAGTTTTAGGAAGAGATGTAAGATTTTTGCAGCCCACATGGAAGAGGCAACCAAAGAAAAAGTGGCAAGCATTGGAGATCATCCATTCTTGAGGGATTTTGAGGATTTTTTTAGGGAAATTCCAGGATTTCCACCAAAGAGAGACATTCATTTCTCTATCGATTTGGTGCTAGGAGATTCCCCAGTGTCCAAGACACCTTACTCAATGGGTGATGGAGATATTACACACACCTATTTTTTTTTTTTTTCCTAAGTTTATTTGGCTACATTGAGGGTCCCTTAGTCTGAGATATTCTCCCATCATTGATAATATTCTCCCCTATACAAGGGTGACACATACCCTCTAATCAATTCCCAGTTACTGTTCAGTTAGACTAATTGACTAAAGTGTTGCATGTCAACATTGGTTTTATCACTAAGTGTTGCATGTTAACCTTGGGATCATCACCAATAATGCACACTTACATTGGGATCATCACTAGTAAGGAACATTTCACATGTGTACATGATATCCTCCTCATTTCACTCTAGTTTGGCTAGTCAACTGACGACTGCATGGCCAATTAACTAGGACTAGGTGGAAGCTGACTCCAATGAATGCCAATGTGTGTCAGATCTCTCTAGAAAAATCATAATGTGCATTAGTTGACTAATATGGTGAGTTAGTTGTGTGATACAAAGTATATCACTTGTACTGTATCATTTCTCTCATTTAGCTACTATAAATTCTTTCATTCTTTCCTCCATTTTTGTCTCTTCCCTTCACACCATTTCATGTTGTGTATGCTTAATTGTTAGCTAGAACTTCCATGCAGGTATCTCAGAAATTCTACATGGTATAAAATACCACATGCCACTAGCAAGGATCATCAACAACACTCTTTTGTAGGTACAAAAGATGGAACAAAGCAACAAGAAAGATGGAATTTCACCCATCTGCAATTCTAACACCATATAACTAATTTGACTGGAATCCAAGAATTACCCACATGCTTATGGGTAAAGACTTGAATCAGATAGCTATGGAAATAGAAACAAAACCCATCTCAACAATGCAAAAATCTAAATACTTCAACCACATGGATGAGGCTTATAGTCCTCCATGCATGTCTATTTCTCCTGACCTATGGTTTCACATCATTGCATGCAAGATACCAAATGAGATCTGGACCACCTGGATTGGTCTCTTTGGCAATCAGGACGAAATGAGGGACCATTTTCTCGAAGTAGAACTGAACTCCTTGGATTCGAAGAACTTTGAAAATCTTCAATATTTATTCACCAAATTGAAATCTCTCCTCCATGAATTGAAAGACTGTGGTATTGAAAAACCGAAAGTAGAAAAACAATTGATTCTTTCTATCATGGAAAAACTTGGACTAGATTATAGTGTATTTATCTCCACATTTCATTCTAACAGATTCACTGCGGGATCAACCTGGACCATACCTTCATTGTCAAAATTTATCAAGGCTTTGACACAGGAGTAGGATAAACTCATTCAGATGGGCATAATCAATATCCCAAAGGCACAAGCACTTGTTGTGCATGATGTAAAAAGCTCTCAAAATCCTAAATCCAAACAGAAAGGAAAAGGAAAGGCACAAAAAGAAGGGTACTCCCAACCCTTCAATGATTCCTTTGGTTCCAAAGGTGGGAAAACTAAGGGAAGAAGTGTGGTTACTAAAATTGCAGGAACCATTCATAATATGGATGCATGAAGAAGAACACTGATTATATGGCACATATTATTCATAAGAACAACCTTGGGGATCACATTCCCAAATATGCCAAGAAAAATTTAGAATATCAAGCCCTTAAGAAAGGTAATTCTCATGCATTAGTAGCTATTCATTCTTCACCCGACATATGGATTGTAGATTCAGGTGCTTCCCACCACACGAAAAATGCAAAGAATATTCTATATTTTGTAACTTCATGCACGAGGCCTCCTATCCTCATGGGGGATGACTCTCCAATCAAGGTCACCAGAAAAGGGACAATGGAACTAGATCATGGAATATTTAAGAACGTCCTACATGTTCCTCAAATTTCTATGAACCTGTTCTTGGTGTATCAGATTACACACTTAGGATCAGACAAAAAGGTGGAGTTCTATTGGTTATTTATATATATCATGTCTGAGTTTATATCTTCATCTTGAGTGACCTACGGTTCATGTCTGTTCGGGATTCCAGCAAAGCCTCTAAAACTATCGGCCCTCCTGGTAAACCAGAAGGAAAGACAACATGCAGGGTGCACTGCGCCGTCTCAATCGAGATAGTATTAATGGGTGGATGCACTACTCATGTGTTTGCAGCCTAGGATTGAGTGGGATATATGAGAAATGTATGATGAGAGTTATATTTTAAGTTATTAACAAAATACACTATCATTTACAATTACACAGGGTATATAACAACTCATTCATTTAGCATATCAACAACTACTGAAGACAATACATAAACACATGCATTCAATCACATAACACACGTTTTACTGTGGTTCACCCCCCCTAGGATACATCCACAAAGATCTGGATCTTATCTCTTTTATTATATTAGTTCTGAAACTACAACACCACGCACTTTAAAACTCATCTCATATGGTTTGAGATCTATTATGAGGCATAATAGATCGCACCAGGCTCCTCAGCCTGCTATCTAACCCTCAAGATATACCCTCCTCAGTCCTTTCTAGCTCAACAACTTAAAAAATTATGTCATACAACAAAATGTTACAGCGCATCTGCTTCCTCAAATCCGTCTCTCTATATCTATCGCTATGAGACCTAGGTATCTATATTTATACATTTCTGGCTTTTCATCTATTAAAATGTGTTGCAAAAATGTTAACCCTAATGTCATTAGGTATTCCATGCATGCATGCATGCTTCTCTTCCTTCCAGTTGTCTCTACCATTGTGCATGCCTTCTTTCCAAAAATCTCCTTTCTTTCCTCTTTGTCCTGCTTCCAACATGCCCCCAACATTGACATGTGACTCGTCCTGAGCCACCTAACCTTTGTGCACTTCGTCGATCTCCCTGATGATCGCTTGGAACTTCTCCTTGAGCTCCACTACTTATGTTTGACCCTGCATGGTCTTCTCCTTGAGTGAGTCTACTGTTTGGACTGAAATCTCGTTACTAATCAACCCTATGCACTTTGCCTGGGTCTATGCCATATATGTCTTGCCTTCCTCTATTTGTGTAATGATTTCTTCTACTTGCTCTTGAAGTGGTTCCATTTGAGCCTGCCACTCCTTTTTCTGTGTTTGAGCAGTGGTGATTTCTTCTTGTAGTTTCTTCATATCCTACGCCCCTTTGATGCACTCTGTGATGGACATTATATTTTGCCTCTGCTTGAGGTCCTGGATAGCTGTGCTTATCTTTTCTTCTTCCTTGTCCCACTACTGGACTTGTTGATCCTCTTCTAGCTTCATCCAAAGCTGTGCTACTTTATCGAACAAGTCAGCTACTGCGCTAACCTGTCGCTCTATCTCCTGCAACTACTTTGTTGCCTCTTGCTTCCTTTGCTCCCTTACCGCTGGTGGAGTGGTAGGTGTGAGTTGCTCACAGATATTCTCGATCTCCTTCTGATATTGATCGATTGCCTGTGCAATATGATCAATCTTCTCTGTTGTTGTGAGTTCATCCCTCTGCGCGGTCTTTGGAATCTTCTCATAAGTTCTCACCACTTTTTGTTCCAATCCATTCATGTTCTCCCTCTCCTCTTGGGTCTCGATATTGTCCTGCTCATATATCAATTCCAGTGCATCCCATTTATCCTTTGCCTGTTGTAATTCTGCTGTGTCTATGCGTGCATGAGACTGTACCTCTTGGGTAAAGCTAACCTATAATTTGTGTAGAGATTTGGATGGTATCCATGAAAATACCAATTGGAGTTGAGCTAAGTCATTTAGGGATGTCTTCCCCACGATCTCATCCATGTGCAACATGCTGGGTGTAATGTGGAATTTCGCACTTGACTGTGGTATTGTGTGGACTGTATCTCACTCACTTGCTTCAAGTTCTTCTCCTGTCTGTGATGTTGATGAACCTGTTCCTATGTTGCTTCCCATTGCCTACGCTTCCCCGATCTTCTTGAGGAACTGTCGCATGTCTACTAGCTCCTCTTGAATTCTGTCCCTGTGGTGCACAACATTCTAAAAATCCTCAGAGGTACAATCCTAAACCATTTGGTCTATCATTTCTGCATCATCCTCCGTGATTGTGTATTTTTGAGGTGTTCTTTGTACCTTCATCTTCTTGTGCGCACCCCTCGTCTGAGTGGTTAGCCTCTTAGCTAGGCTTGGTTCTTGTGGATTGGGACTTGGTGTAATCCCCTACGCTGCCTTGACCTATTTTTGTTGTACTTGGGCTGGGTGCATATTATTCTTCTTCCCCTTCCAGGTCCCCGTCTTAGCTGTCCCTTCTTTCATATGCTTTGTTTTGGTCTAGCCCGTCCTTGGTTTCTTTAGCACTGGGACATCCTGAGGCTGTGTTTCTTCCTACCCTGCCTCCTCTTCCGTTGTCCTTGTAGGTATGTCTTGGGTAAGGACTGGAATCTTCTAATTGTCTTCCCAATCCTTGATAATCATTTCGATGTCGCCCTCCGTGATGCAGTAGCACAATTGTAGCCACTGCTTGTTGGGGTCCTTCCGCGTCTGTATCCACATCGCATGTTGAGTGGCCTTGAATTTTGTGATGTCCTGATAGTACATGACAACCTATAATTTTATTCTCCAGAGGTTGGCGATGGCCTCCTGTAGATCGCATAGATATCCTTCGAATATGGATGCGTTCATCTTTCTTATCCTGACATCTGACGCAATGCCAAATGATAAATATCTTGCTCCATGATTAGGTTTGGTTTTGGTGGCGAAAAATACATTGTTCGGTTCCTTCCATCCCATAATGGCTATCAGCATGAGAAACCATGAGTAATGAAATTTTGTTCCTAGATGTTGTGCATCCTTGTAGTCATCCATAAACAAATTCAAAAGATAGGGTGCCCAACTGACTGTGGTACCCTTGACACATTGTGCTGCAACTGCAACGACCCCTGTCGTGACTTCCTCCTTGTGACATTTTCTTAGCATCTTGCAGACCATGATTTTTGCGGCCATTTGTGTCACGACATCATTGATACTTTTGATGATGATTCCTCGTGTCCCCCTGTCAGTGCCGTATTTATTTTTCATCTCTTTCGTGAGTGCTTTCTCCTTTGTTTTGTCCTCGAGAAATTGTGCAGGATCCATGCCCCGGGATGGAAGTCCTATAATGTGTGCAATGAGCTCTATGTCTATCGAGACGATCTTTTCCAACCATATATCTCTGCCATGTGTGATCGCCATCAATTGTTTGACACAATTTCTTGCGTACTTTCCTCTGCCAAAGTGTGGTAGCTCTAGAAGACCTAAAATCTGTTTATTTTGTAGTCCTTTTGCCCACTAGAGTGGTTGATTAACTGGTTCCCCAAATGCATCCATACCCATAGTCTGTAGGTAGACTTTCTTTGCAAACTCCAGGAACTTTTCCATGTCCATTACATCGTGGGCTAAGTATTTTAACTTCTCGACAAAACCTAGCAAGTCTGATTTCACCCGTACCCCATCTGGTATATGCGATAAAACAATGTCTCTATTGGGTTTCTTGTGTGGTGACCTAGGTACCTGTTTCTTGTCCTTTTTCACTAGTGGTTGACTCGAGGTTCCAAACTCCATTGGTCATTCTTCGACATACTTTTCTGACTAGCCTATGTCATCTTCCACTGCTCCTTCCTGTGGGTGGTCTGACATGGATTTTTGAGATTCATCTGGCTCGACTACTGCTTTCTGATTTGTAGTCATCCCATTGAACCTCGGGGCTCCTTCAGGGTTCTCTGGTTACACTAGGCTGCCTGTGCCCTGGTTCTATTACTTCTATTCCTCTTTCAGCATATCCCCATTCATTCCCTTAGGTGTTGGTTGTTGGGTTTCTTCTACCACTGGTGTGGGGTTCATCGATGTTGTATCTGGTGATGATATTTCATCAACATTGATGACCTTTGGAGGCTACTGTTCTCTTTCCTGCAATTGTACCTGTTCCCTAGTTCTAACTATGGAGTGTCTGGTAGTCTGGATTGGTTCTGCTTGCTTGGGTGGTGCCATGGTGGTGAATGTCGATCTTTTTCTAAGTTCAATGGTCTCTATAACCTCTATGAACTTTTCTCTGCGCTCCATAGGCTCTATCTCTCCCTGTCTTTTTTGATCTCGCAATAAACTATTTTCTCCCGCATTCGTGCTTTGTATGGGCATCGTATGAAGCTTGTCGAAGACACTTCCTTTATTATGGATTCAATGAACCTCTGGTTCCTTCATACTTTCCATTACTCTCCTTCTCCATCTCCACTTGGTGCGATTAATGTGACATCCTGTCGGTATTTTCCATCATTCAATTCCACATACCTTCGTCGTTTCATACTGCTTTTGTCGTCTTTACTTTTCCCTCTTATTTCCATTTTTCTTTGTCTGTTGGCCTTTTCTTCATCAAGTTTGTATTCCTAAGTGTGCGCTCACCTTCTCCTTTCAACGCACTGTACCTCTGTTGGTAACGTTTAATATCTTGTTGTGGGTGGTCGAATATCCTTGTACAACTTTAGTCGGCTCCCGTTGATCATCCCTTTGAGTTCTGTGCCTACTAATTCTTTCAAATATACAACTCCCCCATCCATGACAGTTTTTACTTCGTATGGTCCTAACTAGTGCATTATGAGTTTTCCTAGGTGTTGAATGGATTTGTTCTCATACATCAACACTAAATCTCCTTCCTTGAAAGTTTTCTTCTTGATGTGTCTGTCATGCCAAGCTTTGTCCCTTGCTTTCTGAAATTTTTGGTGGAACCCTGCTAGGATCTGATCCTCCTGCATGGTCATCAACTGATTTAGTCTCTCCTATATTGAACCTTGTTCCGTCATGTGCGTAATTTCTGCTACGTGCAAATTGGGTACTAGAAATTCTAATGGAACCAATGTTTCTTGGCCATATACCAGTTTAAATGGCGTGTGCCCTATCAAATTCTTGCACGTGGTCCTGTAGGCCCACAATACTTCTAGTATTTTGAGATCCCAATCATCCCTGTTGACATTACAGATCTTTGTCATTGCATTCTCAAGGATTTTGTTAAATGATTATACTATGCCATTTTCCTGAGGGTGATGTGGTGTGTTCTTCTGATGATGGACTTCAAACTCTTCAGTCATAGCACTGATAGTGATTTTAATGAAGTGTATGCCTTAGTTTCTCATCAAAACTCTTGGGAACCCAAATCTAGTGATTACTTGTTCAAATACAAAGTGTTCTTCTTTTCCTGCGCTACAATCCTTCACTGGTGCTGCTTCCACCCATCTTGTCAGGTATTCTGTCGCAGTGATAATATACCTTTTGTTGGATTACCGAGAGGGGGGGTGAATCAATAATAGTGTAATTATAATCCTTTTTCTTCAAATGTTATATTAATGTAGAATTATTATCCAATAATTAGCAGTAAGAAATAAACAATCACACACATACATAGTACACCAGTGTTTTACGTGGAAACCCAAATCAGGAGAAAACCACAAAATGATTTTTCTTATGTGTCTTGAAGAATTACATTCATTGGAAGCACCAACTTGCTTTGTTTTCTAACTGCAACTGTAAGGAGGCTCCAACCCCCTAGTTTCTTAGGCTACAACCTGAGGGAAGCTCCAACTCCCCAATTCTCTGGCTACAACTAGAAGGAGGCTACAACCCCCAATGTTCTCCGGCTACAACCGGAAGGTGGCTACAACCACCTGTCCTTGCCCCGTCCTGCCACCCTAAAGTAGAAGTAGAATGATGGAACCACTGTCACACTATCACTGTGAGATATACCACTGTAAACCTGTACCAATAAATCTAAACCATGCATCAACCTGTACCTCAACCTGTAATCAACCTGTACCATAAAAACGTGCATCAATCATGCACCAACCTGTAATCCACCTGTACCATAAACAAGTGCATCCAACCATGTATGAAGTATGTACCAATCATGTGTCAACTACTCATCAACTATGACTCATCGATATGTACCAACATCATTAACTATACACCTCATGTATGTGCGTCAACTCATCAACTACTTGTCTCAACCATGTACTCAACATGTACCACAACCAAAGGCCCTCAAAAATTTCATCATCCAAATCTGATTTGTAGCTCTGTAATAGACCTGGTGTATATGATCACATTCCTACAAACCTTCCTTAACTTTTAAAACAAGAGACTATCATTTTCATCAAACTTTTCTTTAGTCTCACATGCCTAGTTTTGGATTAGTCAACAACCCTAACTTGAAGTAATCATAACTTTGAACTTGTAATGTATAAATATTTGAAACTGATACACAATGTTCTTCATTTTTTTTATGCAATTCCTCCAAGTTTCACTACTTGGAACCTCTCAAAAAAGGAGTTATAGCAAAAATGGCATACCTTGCTGAATTCTGGCTTATTCTAGAGAGAGACCTTGTAGAGCATGCCCCACACAAAATGTTTGATGAAATGGTCTAAAACTATTACAAAGAATACTAAATATTGTACCCTAACCAACACATTTGATCTCACTGAATTTGGATCTGTTATGAAGAAGTTATGGCGTTTTTACCCAAAACACTTGATTTTGACTAGTTTCAAGACTCGCCACAAACCCTATTTTCCACGGTGTGTAACTCCCAAAATACAATGACCCACAAGATGAATTGTTTTCAACAGATACTTGGATATGTTTTCTCACTTGCATAGAAATTTCACGGTCTGAATCATTATATAAAAAAAGTTATAGTGAAAATGGTGAGATGACCTGTAAATAACGTACCTTAGAAAGTACCATCAAAAGAATTTATCCTTCCTTGCATTTCGGCCTTCTTTTCTTCACCTTCATTCATAATTTCGGTTTAGATATCCTTGGTTACCTCAAACACATATAGATATTCAATATTCTCAAGTGTGATTCAAATGAGAGAGCCTTGCCTCTTATTTATACTCTCCAAGTAGCTTCCTTAAAAACATCTTCTAGGTCACTTGGCCAACTTTCCTTATTTTAGGGTTGGGTCCCCTTCTAATTTCTCCATTAAATTTATTATTGAAATAATTTATTTTGTATTCACTTTTAATTATAATACACTCATCGCTTCACTTTATTATTTACCTTTTAAAATCTCTTAAACCACTTTGACTACTTTGACCTTTTGGGGCTTCTAGATGACATATGAGGGTCCTCCAACTTTGTAAGGTCATAACTCTCAAACTGTGAGGAGTTATGTGACGTTCTACATACCACTAGAAATGGAATGACATGTACTATCCATATAGAATAGTATTATCTGAAAATATATCATAACTCATACCGTTACCCATCAAACAAACTTGGGTCCATTACCCAAACATGGGGTCTCCAACTTCTCATGGCCATAACTCTCTAACCGTGAGGAATTATGTGACATTCCACATACCACCGGAAATGAAATGACAAGAATTATCCATATAGGATATTTTCCCTGACAAAATCACGTTCCTTCATCTCATTATTCCACAATTAAGCATGGGTTCTCTTACTCCATAAAGCGTCTTCTCGTGAGGGCTTTCACCATAAAGGGATCACTTTGGAGTTCATCCATATTTAATTCTTATCAACCATGAAAAAAAAATAATGAGTCATATTTACATCAAACAATATTGGGTCCATTACCCAAGCCTTTGTGCTACAGGGCTTTCTTCAAGGGTTGACATCAATGACAACCAACCTTAATCAACAATCTCCCCCTTT
>ML814479.1:119183-131762 GCA_009831015.1 Picea engelmannii | reverse complement strand
ATCCAATTTTGTGAAATAGATTGCTCCATGTAGTTCATCTAACAATTCATCAATGACGAGAATGGGAAACTTATCTTTAATAGTGATCTTGTTGAGCTCTCTATAATTTGGACACATACGCCATGAGCTATATTTCTTGAATACCATTACAACTGGTGCAGAGTAAGAACTTTGGCTAGGTCTAATAATTCCAGCCTCTAACATTTCTTCAACCATGTGTTCAGTTTCACTCTTCTAGGCATAAGGGTATCTGTATGGCCTGGCGTTAAGAGGAACACTCCCAGGAACTAGGTGAATTTCATGATCATGATTTCGAGTGGGTGGAAGACCTTTAGGAATATCTTCAAATACTTTGGAATTCTTATCAATGATCCCTTGTAGATCTTGGGGAATATATGGCTTAGATGTTTTAACATCTAGTGAGCATAGTTGTGCAATAATGCCTTGATGCCCCTTTTTCAATAATTTTTCCATGCCATTAGAGATTATCATCTTACCAGGTTTCCCTATGATACCTCTTAACTCAATTTATTTTCCTTCCAACGAAAATTTCATGAAAAGTTCTTGAAAATTAAAAACCAGTGTTCCTAATGATTGTAACCATTGGATTCCTAGCACAACATCAACACCACCCATGGGTATAGCAATCATTGGACTATTCATTACATATTCCCCCATAGTAAGATTGATCTTATTTCATTTTCCTGAGCAATTGATAGTTCCTCCATCTGCAATCATTACTTGAAACTTTGGCGTTGGATATACAAAGCAATTGAGAGCTTTGGCTAATGTATAGTGAATGAAATTATGAGTACTACCAGAATCAATTAGGACTATTACCTTTTTATTTTTGATGTATCCTTCGATCTTGAGGGTTTGAGGAGTGCTAATTCCAGCCAATGCATTACACGATATTGTGGGAGTCAATTCTTCAGACGAAATTGCTTCTACATTTTCATATTGAGATGGTTCTTGTTCTTGTTCTTCTTCCTCTTCACAATCTATGTAGAATAATTTCTTCTCACCACACTTATGTCCCTTACTGTACTTGCTGTCACAATTAAAGCATAAACCTTTTTCTTTTCTTTCCTCCAATTGTTGAGGTGTCAACCTTGTAGGTTGAGGTGTTTTAGAAGAAGGAGCATTATTCTCTCTATAGATATTAGGATTGGTCCTTCTAGTAGCCATAACCATATTTTTACTTTCAACATGTCTTGCCACCTTAAATGCATTCTCCAATGATTTGGGTTCCCAAAGGCGAACCTCATGTTGAATGTTATCCTTTAAAGTTCCTATGAATACATCAATCAAGTGCTCATTTGGAATATTTGTTACCTTTATATTCAATCTTTGGAAGTTCTCAATGTGCTCAGTAACTGAACCCTTTTGCTTGAGATTTATCAATTGGCTAAAGAAGGTATTGCTCCTTGTATCCTCATAGTGTGCTATCATTTATTCTATGAAAATTGTCCAAGTGATGAGTGATTTGTGAGAAAAAAGCCAGCGATACCATACAAATTGATTGGGTTCTAAATATAAAGAAGTAATTCGTACCTTTTGTGTATGTGGCACATTATGTATATCAAAGAATTGTTCCATCTGAAGTATCCATGTGATTGGGTTCTTGCCATCAAACTTCCTCATATCGATCTTAGGAACGTGGTTGGTATTCAACCCAAAGTTGGAGTTTCTCCATTCTTGATTCACATTCCTTGTGTCTTCATCATGAATTTCATGGGATACATTTTCACTTTCAGGTGTCCTCTCTATTAGGAATTTTTTCAATCCTTCCATGATCTCCCCTTTTAAACCATCCATCTTAGTATCCAACTTAGCTTCCATTGAATCCATCATCTATTGTAGTTCATCTTTGGTTATTGTCTTCTTTTGTAAATCATTTATGTCCCTACACATTTCTTCACCTTCATCAAGAGTCCAAGTAGGATTGTATGGAGGCTTATTTGGTGTAGAAGTTCTCTTTTTTGGTGGCATGTTGGTCAAGTATCACTTTAAACTTTGATTTTGAGGTGGTTCTGCTAGACAATCTTCCTTTTATTGTATCTCCAAATTTTCGGCCCTTCAAAGTATGAAATTTTATTTTTTGTAGGTCTCTGACATTTCTTCTCTTCAATGCCACAGGTCTGATAAAAATTGGATATGTCAAGTGGAATTTATGGTAGCTTCCCCACAACTTGCTGATTTTTGGCCTTTCCAGGAGATTTCACTTGTATAGAGTGACCCACACAAAATTATTGATATAAAATTATGAAACTCATACCAAAACTACTACGAGTTGTCCACTATCCAATGCAACTAGTCTCACTCAATTTGGATACTGTAGAAATAATTTATGATTGTTTTACCTGGAGCACCTGCTTGAGACTAGTCAATAGGACTAGTCAGATACCCTATCTTCCACAGGGTGTATCTACAATTTTTTTTTTTTTTATGACTGGCGGAATCGACAACTGGGTCGGTCTCGTACTCGCGTGACACGGGGTCGATTCCGACCGCTACCACTATAACCTCCAGGTGCCATACGTATGCCCCTTCCGCAGGCACAAGTAAGTCGGGGGGATTTGAACTTGGAACCTCATCGAACATAACACTTCATATCATGGCACTTGCCAATTGAGCTGCCCCCCGGGGGTTGTATCTACAAATTTAATATGACCTAGAAGATGAAATTTCTACCAAAGATACATTACTAATTTCTGATAATATCCTCTAGAGTTAAGGGTTTGAAACATTATAGAAAAAAAATTATAGGGAAAATTTCGCAATGACTCAATTCAGGATGATTCCAGAACCCTATCTTACAAAGTATGTATCTATGAAAGTATAAGGCCTCGGGAGCTTAACTTTTAACCCAACATACCTTGATTCGTCTACTAAATATCCTCCAAGTCATTCCTTCGGAATCGTTGTAGAAAAAAAGTTATAGAGAAAATTCCACGGTGTCTCAGATGTAGCAGCGAAACCCCAAGACCTTGAGCTCTAATACCATATGTTAAGAACCAAATATCAATATAGCATAGAAAAACATTAGAATAAGTATTCAACGCCTTGAAAAAGAGATAATTTCAGATAATAAGCCTCTTCGAGGGGGCAACCTCCTTTTACCCCACATAAATGTTCAAGTACAAGATGATTCCAAATGAAAATGTCTCCTTGGTATATATAGGAGACAAGGAGGTATAATTACAACTAATGGAATAAAGCCAGCATAAATAAAATAACATTACTAATGTAATATGCCCCAATTAAGGGGTAATGAGCCAATATTAGGGCTTAACAATAAATGATTATTATTAACACAAATAGTTCGTTGCAACTGTATTCCAAATCCCAAGATGAGATAAGTATCTATCGATATCCTTTAAAACTAAAACTACATGAATTTAATTGTTGTCTTTAAATATAAATTTGTTGTCCTTTAATGTCCTTGTTGTATTTTAATTATAAAACTGAAACAAATATAAGTATTTTCATAAGGATGAGTTCGCTATCCAATTAAGCAATCATAAAACAAGTTTTATAATGATTACTGAATTTGATAAAATTTGCCAATAAGAAAATTATAAATATTGCTATAAGGAAATCATAAAACAAATTCACGTTGTCCAACACTACCAAAATCGTTGTCTCTAATTGATTTTTCGTCTATCATTGAATTATATATAGCAGAAATGATAAATGACATTGTTGTCATTTATAGTATACATCGTTGTCCATAACATTCAAATTGTTGCCATCATAACCATGGTATACAATATGTTTATTAATATTTACTGTCAGCCTAGAGACTCACTATCAATAGAATTGCTATCAAAAACATTAGTTTTCTATCCAGAAAGTTGTTGTTATTACAATGGTCGTCATAATAAATATAAAATCATTGGTTTAATACTACTGATATATATTACTGATTTTCTATCTAAAATATATTTAAAATGCTAATTAAGATGCTATCAATATAATTCAAATGCTATCAACAATATTAAAACGTTATCTCTGGATAATTCTATCAACAATTGCTACCATTCGTAATTTAATTTCGTTGTCCAGTCAAAGCATAAATTAAGGGGATAAAATCACTATCTATGATGATGCTATCTCTGGATGATTCTGCCAGCAATCGCTGCCATTCCTAAATTGATTTTGTTGTCTAGTCAAAGGATAAATTAAGTGTATAGAATCGTTGTCCTATAATTCACTAATTAAAATGGAACGCATACAACAAATTCATTGTGCATATAGCATTATCAATTTCACTGTGAATCTCATAAAAAGAGACGCATGCACATGTATATATTTGCAGATATAGAAAACTCCCAGCCCTATCATTAAACTGAGTGAAAACATATCAAAAACCAGAACACAGGCAGGTATAAGGTCGTGGTTTATGAGATGCGTAGTAACACTGTCAAATGATAAATATTGCATCGGAATCACCTGGTTACTGCTAGTATAAGAATGTTTATTTTGTAATTTGTTTTGAGTATAGAATGTATCATTTCAATGTTTATGTTAGAGGTTCCAAGCCGTGATTCTACCACTTGAAATTTTCACTAAATAATAGAATTTGGATCGATCCTGAAGTCAATTAGAAACATCTTGATAAGGATTAACTAATCTTATTGATATTCAAGTCTAAAGATTTAACAGAATTTAAAAAAAAAAAATAGGAATTAATATGGAAGACTCTATCCAGAGTCGATTCATCAAGAAATAATCATTGTATCAGGTTAATCTCATTTAACTTTAAATCAATATAGCTTTGAATATACATATATAAAATTATATGTGGTTTGAATAAAAACGCAATTATTTAACATGAAAACACTGGGGTTTATCAATCAACATGCATAGTTTTATCAATCCAAAGCGCAGAGATTGGGCCTTCAAAACTCAAAGGTTATCATTCACAAACATAGTGTTTTATCAATCCAAAGTGCAGAGATTCACCCAATTTTAAGAAATTAAAAACACAGAGAAAATCAGAGTTTTAATCAATCAAGACGTGGAGATACTCATTCAAAAGAAGGCGCAAGACCAATCATTCAACCATGAATCACTCAACGCAGGGATAAGTAATGGTAGATGGTTGGGAAAAAGTTATCCTTCTCTCATCATCCACACATAGAAAAGCAGGGCATTAGAATCTATAGGTCTATTTCCTTGCGCGATGTGCCCTTAAGGATGCACTACGTGCTCCAAGGGTGCCACTCACCTCTTGAATGACTTGGTATACATAAAAAACCCTTGGAGTCAATACTCCGCCAGGTGATATTGTGGAAGACTAAGGGCCTCTAAGGAATAAGGCCCCTGCCTTCTTGCATGCTCCTTAGAATCATCATGAACAATTGTCGTAGTCTGCCCTCATGACATCATGGGTCTTCTCAAACTAGGTGATCGTTAAACTACAGTTCGAGCCACGACAGGAGTGCTAGTAGGTTGTGGCAGGGTTGTTGTCCACACCTCTCCCTCAAAGTCTCTGGTTGTCGTGTGTGACCACTCTACTCCACATGTGAGCCTGGTCAGCAAGCTATTGTCAGCCTGCATGATCAACGAATCATGCCAGCAAAATAATCAATCATCATAACATCTAATCATATGTACACATGTCATATCTACAACAATCAAACCCCAATAGTCCACTCCCTGACTCAATCTGGAGTCCAAGGGGTTTCATCGATGCCTCTGCATCCTCGAGCTCCAAAGTCCTACACACTTAGGAGAACCAAGTCAATAACACATGTCTATGTCAATACAACAAAATAACACATCATCATATCCATAATGCCTCATAATCATAATCAAACGCCCAATAGTATAATAATCTGGATCACTTGCAAGAAAGTGTCCTCAAAGAATAAGTTCACTCAATGCACGCAAGAGAGGGATGTTACACACACCCCCTCTTGGTCTAAACTTCGTCCCAAATTTTCACAGTATATAAGGATCGAAATAATGTGTATCACAGTATCATAAGTCTATCTATCAAACAAAAATGGAAATTGTTGGTGCATATCATATGCGTACTCCCAAGTCGCCGAGTGCGGACTATAGTTGTCCCACTAGACCTTGACCTCATCTACTGTTCGATGTCGTAGCTGTCGAATGCGATGACCCAGGATGTGGATCGAATTAGACATGAGCGCCCCCTCGTCCGATACCTGCACGGAACTCATGTTAATAACATGTGTAGGATCACTAATATAATGTCTCAAAACAGATACGTGAAAAACATCGTGGATACGCCTCAAAGAATCAGGCAAGACTAGTCTATAGGCCATGGGCCCCTTTTTCTCCATAATATCGAAAGGTCCCATGAACCTAGGAGAGATTTTATCTCCCTTTCCAAACTTGATCAAACTCTTATGTAATTTTACCCACAAGAAGACTCGATCGTCAACTTCGTAACTACGGTCGACACGACGTGCATCAACATAACTCTTATGTCGATCCTGCACTTATTTGATCCTTTGTCTTATTGTTTGCATTTGATCTTCTATTTCTTGGATCCCTTATGGTCCCACCAGTACCCTATCCTCAAGTCGATCCCAACTCAAAGGTGTCTGACACGGTCACCCATAAATAAAATCAAAAGGCGTCATCTTAATGGTGCTTTGGTAACTATTGTTATAAGAGAATTCTACCAGTGGCAAGAATTCTTCCCAATGCTTTTGTTGGTCCATCACATACATGCTCAACATGTCTTCCAAGACTTGGTTTGTTCGTTCAGTCCGCTTGTCTGTCTCAGGGTGATATGCAGTACTAAAGTTAAGTTGGGTTCCCAAGGCCTCTTGGAAACTAGTCCAAAATCGTCCAGTAAATATCGATCCTCAATCAGATATAATCCTCTTAGGCATGCCATGCAGCCTAAAAATCTCACTGATGAAAACTCTAGCTATGTCAGGTGCTTGATACATTGTACGCATAGGAATAAAATGAGCACTCTTCAATAGAGTGTCAACTACCACAAAAATTGATTCATGTCTCCTTATTGTCAGTGGCAATCCAACAATGACATCCATCAAAAGGACCTCCCATTTCGATTTTGGAATAGCGTGTGGTTGTAGTAGTCTTGTTGGATGTCTATGTTTAGCCTTCACCTACTGAAATTCTAGGCATCTGGCCACATAGTTGACTATGTCTTCCTTCATTCCTTTCTAGAAGAATAAGGGTTTAAGGTCCACCCTCATCTTCGTGACCCCTGGGTGAGCCATGTACACTTCTCTTTGAGCCTCGTTTAGGATCAAACTCCTCAACTTGTTGTTCGGTGGTACGTAAATTCGATTTTTAAATCTCAATAATCCATCGTCATCCAATGTAAATCCTTGAAATCTTGGTACCATCATGGTGTTCTATTCGATAAAATCCTTGACCTCTTTGTACCAATCATCGTCACGCTATAAAGTTAGAATCTTTTCACATAGATTCGTCTGAATAGGCAACACCGAAAATATGCGTGGTCTCTGACCCAATGCATTAGCCACTCTGTTCACTATTCCCTTTATGTAATTAATATTGAAGTCGTACTCACTAAGAAATTATGACCAACGCTGTTGTCCCGCGTTCAGGTCACTCCGCGTAAAGATGTGTTGTAGTCCAAAGTGGTTCGTTTTTAGTTCAAATTTTTGTCCAATAAGGTAGTGCCCCAAAACTCTCAAGGCATATACAATGGCTAACAACTCCAAATCATGTGTTGCATAGTTCTCCTGATGCCTTCTCAACTTCCTTGAGATGTAAGTGATCACTCGACCATCTTACATCAAGAATCTGCCTAAGCCTTCCTTGGATGCATTAGTGCATACCAAGAAGTCCGCATCCATGTAAGGGACCTTTAGTATCGATGATGTTGTCAACATCTCTTTGAAAATTCGAAAGGCTTCCGCGCATTTATCAGTCCAAACAAACTTCTTGTTCTTCTTCTGCAATTTTGTGATCGGATTTGCTATCCTCAAAAATCCCTCGACGAATCGTCAATAGTATCCTGCTAAACCCATGAAGCTACGCACTTCCAGGACATTCATCGGTGCAGGCCATTCCATAGTAGCCTTGACCTTTGCTAGATCCACGATGATACCTTCACCAGAGATGACATGCCCTAAGTAGTGAATCTTCGATTGGTAAAACAAGCATTTAGACAATTTCCCTTACAATTTGTTCTCTCCCAGACACTGTAGTACCAAGCGCAAGTGCTTGTCATGCTCCTCCATCATCCGATAGTAAATCAAAATATCGTCAATGAATACTTGGAAAAACTTATCCAAATACTCATGGAACACCCGTTCATCAAACTCATAAATACCCCTGGGGCGTTTGTTAGTCCAAATGGTAAAACAATAAACTCATAATGTTTGAACCTCATCTTAAAGGTGGTATTAGGGACATCATCTTCTTTGATCTGAAGCTGGTGATACCCTGATCTCAAGTCGATCTTTGAAAACACTGTTTCACCCTTCATCTGATCAAACAGATCATCAATCCTTGGCAACGGATATTGATTCTTGATTGTTTCCTTGTTCAATTGACGGTAGTCAATGCAGAGTCTCCACGACCCATCCTTCTTTCGTATGAAAATAATAGGCACACTCCACGGTGACACACTAGGACGTATCAGTCCTAGGTCCAGCAACTCCTTCAGTTGAATTCTCAATTCTTGTAACTCCGAGGTCAACATATGATAAGGCATTCTCGCTATTGGTTTAGTCCCCATTTTTAGGTCTATGGTAAATTCCAATTCCCTCTCCGGTGACATCCTAGGTAACTCCTCCAGGAAGATGTCCACAAACGCTCTCACCATAGGAAGGTGTTATAGACCTTCTGCTACTCCCTTCTCATTTAACGCAAGGATCACATAAATCTTACATCCCTTGTGCATGATCTTTCGTAGCTGCAAGGAAGAGATGAACCTCAGGGAAACTCCCTGGTTCCATCCTACAATCACGTGTCTTTGTCCCTCATCATTGACCAAGCTCAACCGTTTCGTCTTATAGTTGAATATCGCCTCATGTGATTCCAACCAGTCCATATCGATCACGATGTCATAAGATCCTAAGATCATGATGTACAGGTTGGCCCTGGTGACAAACTCTCCCAAGTTAAGGGTACAACCCATAACCTTCCCTCCAACCTTCTGTTTTGCACCTGAATCCATCTCTACAAAGCTAAAATCATCATGTTCGACTGCCTTTACCTTAATCCTTTTTAGTGTTGCACCAGAAATGAAACTCTCAGTAACACTGGGATCTATCAAAATACCAAGGGTGTGGTCAGCGATAGTACCTGGTGTCTCGAGCATAGTCAACTAGTGCTCTGCCTAGCGGTTATTCACCACTGCATGAATCCGATGGCCCTTGCCCAAATCTCCCACGGTATTGGGTCCGACTGATTTGGATGCTCTAGTCCTCTCCAGTCGACAGTCACGCTGGTAGTGTGGCTCCCCACATGTCCAACACCCCTTCTTCAGTCCAGTACTCCTGGTACCCGAAGTAGAAGCCAACGACCCACCAACCTGGAATCCTGGTCTATTCTGCTAAATAGGCCTAAACTATTGTGACTGCAGTCGACTTTGTTGTTGATGTTGTGGTCCTTGGTAAGGATTCCGCTGCTAAGGCACTGGTCGCTGAGGTGTAGTGAAAGTGGATTCTCTCTGGAATCCATGATATCCTGACATATGTATAGCTGGTGTCTGATGCTACTGCACACCAGATGACACATGCCCTGCTGGTCTCGCTGGAGTCCTACTCTAACCCCCACTGATAATCTCCTCCTCTGCTATGAGGGCCTTCTGGATGGCATCATGCAAGGTCTGAGGCATCATAATCCTAATCTTTGCACGTATGCTGACATTAAGGCCAAACAAGAACCTGTTGAACTTAAGTTTCTTGGTATTAAGGTGCAGATCATACCAAAGCAACTCCATAAAACAAGCCTCATACTCGAGCAATGTACGCCTTGCCATAAGATGTTGAACTCATTGAGCTGACGCTCAATGAATTCCTCTCATAGGTACCTCTCTCGGAACCATTACTCAAACAGTTCCCATGACATGTCTTCGATGACCATGTTCAATTATGGCAAGAGCGTCTTCCACCATAGAAGAGCGTTCCCTTTCAGTTGAAATACTGCCATGTGGACCTTCGTGTTCGAGGTATAGTAGCGAAGTGAAAATCACATCGCTATATTCTACAACCATGCCTCGATGAATGCGTCGTCTGAGGCACCAAAGAACTCAGTAAATTTGACCTTCTCGAGTTCACAGTGAATGCTACCAGTACCGACCGGAGCGCACGATGGAACCTTGGGGGGTGTCGGTGCCTTGGCCTCATCTCTTTCCAAATGGTTGATCAGTGCCTCAGAAATCCGATGGAAATACCTCATCAGCCCAAACACATCAACCAATTCTCTTTGTTCCTGCCCGACAACCTGTTCGTCTCTCTGGGGGTTAGACCCCTCAGGCGTGGATGCTACTGGAGGCGTCATTCCTCCTCCCCTAGAACCTCATCGTTTTCCTTCACGACGTCCTTTAACCATGATTTCTCTAACCATGATTACCTGCACAAATACAAATCAAATTAATTATCAACCTTATAATTAGAAATAAAATCAATGAAAGTCATGGTGATCCCAAGTCGTGGGTCGAAACTCACTCTGATACCATATGTAACGACCCCAATCGTTACGACTCCAAGCGAAGCAAAAAGTGCAATTTTTTGTGTTTTTTTTTAGCAGGAAGGCAACGACGACAATAATTAAGCCACACCACTTGACGATGAACACCACACATACAGATTAGGCAACAAACAACAACAACTCTACACACTAGCACATCGAGCAACTAGGAGAAACATGCGTAAATCCAAAAAGAAATAAACGACTACCCGCCCGACACAAACACAACAACGCCTACAAGCTAAGGGACAACATCCACCTTCCCGACACAACGGACTCGATGACCCGTAACCAGAAACCTCATGGAACACAACCCATACACATTAAGGCATTACAACCTAGCACCAACATCAACTACAACGAACGAACGCCCACATCAGGAAGCACAGACTCCGGCCAAGTTATCATTCGCCTCTATCCGCCAACGCACGCAATGATCCCCTCTTAAGGAATCATGTCATCACCAAGTGATAGGAGTGACAACAACCATGGCGCAACAATATAACTGGACCCCTAACACAAGATAAATTCAACGTGCTAGGAGATCAACTTAACCATCCAAACACATGATGATTAAACCTAGCACCCAACCGACAAGTCAACCAGATGACTATGACATTCATACAATGCAATAAATTCCTTGTGCAAAAAAATCAATCTGTACATGATAAATGATTATTATTAACACAAATAGTTCGTTGCAACTATATTTCAAATCCCAAGATGAGATAAGTATCTATCGCTATCCTTTAAAAATGAAACTACATGAATTTAATTGTTGTCTTTAAATATAAATTTGTTGTCGTTTAATGTTCTTGTCATCTTTTAATTATAAAACTGAAACATATACAAGTATTTTCCTAAGGATGAGTTCGCTATCTAGTGAAGCAATCATAAAACAAGTTTTATAATGATTACTGAATTTGCTAAAATTTTCCAATAAGAAAATCATAAATATTTTTATAAGGAAATCATAAAACAAATTCACGTTGTCCAACACTACCAAAATCATTGTCCCTAATTGAGTTGTCATCTATCATTGAATTATATATAGCAGAACTAATAAATGACATTGTTTTCGTTTATAGTATACATTGTTGTCCATAACATTCAAATCGTTGTCATCATAACCATGGTCTACAATCTGTTTATTAATATTTACTGATAGCCTATAGACTCGCTATCAATAGAATTGCTATCCAGAAAGTTGTTGTTATTACAATGGTCATCATAATAAATATAAAATTTTTGGTTTAATACTACTGATATATATTATTTATTTGTTGTCTAAAATATATTTAAAATGCTAATTAAGACGCTATCAATATAATTCAAATGTTATCAACACTATTAAAACGCTATCTCTGGATAATTCTGCCAGCAATCGCTGCCATTCCTAATTTAATTTCGTTGTCCAGTCAAAGAATAAATTAAGGGGATAGAATCGCTAGCTATGATGATGTTATCTTTGGATGATTCTACCAACAATCACTGTCATTCCTAAATTAATTTTGTTGTCCAGTCAAAGCATAAATTAAGTGTATAGAATCGTTGTCTTGTAATTTGCTAATTAAACTAGAACGCATACAACAAATTTGATGTGCATATACCATTATCAATTTCACTGTGAATCTCATAAAAAGAGACGCAGACACATGTATATATTTGCAGATATACAAAAACTTGCATCCCTATCATTAAATTGAGTGCAGACATATCAAAAGCCAGAACACAGGAAGTTATAAGGTCATGGTTTATGAGATGCGTGGTAACACTGTCAAATGATAAATCTTGCATCAGAATCACCTGGTTACTGTGAGTATAAGAATGTTTATTCTGTAATTTGTTTTGAGTATAAAATGTATCATTTCAATGTCTATGTTAGAAGTTCTAGGT
>ML814479.1:102823-119004 GCA_009831015.1 Picea engelmannii | reverse complement strand
TATCAATCCAAAGAGCAGATATTGGGCCTTCAAAACTCAAAGGTTATCATTCACAAATGCAACGTTTTATCAATCCAAAGCGCAGAGATTCACCCAAGTTTAAGAAATTAAAAACGCAGAGAAAATCAGAGTTTTAATCAATCAAGACTTGGAGATACTCATTCACAAGAAGGCGCGAGACCAATCATTCAACCATGAATCACTCAACGCAGAGATAAGCAAGGGTAGAGGGTTGGGCAAAATTTATCCTTCGCTCATCATCCATGCACAGAAAAGAAGGGCATTAGAATCTATAGGTCTATTAACACCGAAGTGACGACTGTCGATTCGGGTCCTGACCGACTGCTCAGGCATGGACTAATGATCTAGGGATAAGGATGGAAGATAAATCATAATCTCTTCATAATTATCAATAAAACAAAACAGAACAGTCATAGCAATTAGGGATCAGGTTGCCAAGGAAATCAATTCAAAGCAGCGAGCGTAAAGCTACGATCACTTTAAGTTCTTGATTAAAAATGTTGAGTAAAACACATTTCCTTACACAATAGAAGTACAATAATGAAAACTCAAGAAAAATAATAATCTACCATTCAAAAAAACACATGTGTACCGTAGCCCAAGGTGACATCTTCGAGTCGTTGTCCTGCGCGCGCTCCATCCAACTCCCACTTGCCGACCGATGTGACTTCACTGGTACCTCTCGACCAATGCTACGGGTACTCTTCTTCCCCCTGAGCCCCTCGAGCCGCAAAGGGGCCACACACACTAACCAAAGAACATCTAGAACCCAGATCGCCTCGTAAGGTCGAGCTACCACTCATTACCTGAGCTAGGTATCCCAACTCCCACAAGATAAGTCATTCAAGAAAACAATTCCACAGCGTAACATTACACATAAAAGATGAGATCCATACTCCTCCATCCTTTTTATAGGGTTTCTAAGTGATTTCTTTCCCAAATTCCCATTTAATTTAATTTTCATTAATTTAATTCAGGAAAACCTCCCCCGTACACATGTCACCCATCCTCCTAGTTGCACCATAATTTAATTTCATTAATTATTTAATTGTTCCTATTTTACTCACCCACATAAAAGCATTCCTAAAATCGCTCCTTGGTGTCCCCATATTCCCTTACACATTTTAAATGACTTACACCCTTACTAAATTCCTAGTTGAGTTCATAATTAGAAAGTTCTTAAAGGCAAGATTCCTTACTAAGTTAGTCATTCATCTTTTTCCTTACGTTTCCCTTTTTCTTTATGTTTCCCCTTTTTCCCTTAGTTTCCTATTTCTTTTAAGTTTCCCTCTTTTCCCTTTTTATCTAAAACTCAAATTAGCAAGTGTAGAAAAACCACCTCTTTCTCTTTTTAATTAATAAAATTTAATTAGCATATGTAGAAAAACAATCATTTCCTTTTCAAAAAAATTTAAACCCCCAAAGTAATTTGATTTTAATAAATTAATTGAATATCTTACCCCCTTCTCGTCACATGTTTAATTATGATTATTATTATTTTTTTACCACAAGTGTTACATAGACCTAGATTTTAATTTCCTAGGTTGGGCGACATTTTTATTAGGGAAATTGTTTTTAAATCTTACTTATCACGTCTTTCATTTTAAGGCTGACTAGGTTTATTCATTTACCCATTGAAATCACAGTGTGCCCTTCAGGACACACTAGGTTCTCCAAGGGTGTCACTCGCCTTTTTCTGTTTTCCTTGTGCGACGTGCCCTTCATGATGCACTACATGCTCCAAGGGTGCCACTCGCCTCTTTCCATTTTCCTTGCATGACGTGCCCTTCAGGATGCACTACGTGCTCCAAGGGTGCCACTCACCTCTTGATTCACTTGGTAGACATCAAAAACCCATGGAGTTAATACTCCGCTAGGTGATCTTGTGGAAGACTAAGGGCCTCTAAGGAATAAGGACCTTGCTTTATTGCATGCCCTTAGAATCATTGTGAGCGACTGTCGCAGTTTTCCCTTGCAGCATCATGGGTCTTCTTGACCTAGGTAATCGTTAACCTACAGTTTGAGCCACGACGAGAGTGCTAGTAGGTTGTGGCAAGGCCGTTGTCCACACCTCTCCCTCAAATTCTTTGGTTGTCGTTTGTGACCCCTCTACTCCACATGTGAGTTTGGTCAGCAAGCTATTGTCAGCCTGCATCATCAACAAATCATGTCAGGAAAATAATCAATCATCATAACATCTAATCATATGTACACATGTCATATCTACAAAAATCAAACCCTAATGGTCCACTCCCTGATTCAATCTGGAATCCAAGGGTTTCATCGATGCCTCTGCATCCTCGAGGTCCAAAATCCTACACACTCAGGAGAACCGAGTCAATAGCACCTATCTATGTCAATACAACAAAATAACATGTCATCATATCCATAATGCCTCATAATCATAATCAAACTCACAATAGTATAATAATCCGGATCACTTGCAAGCAAGTGTCCTCAAAGAATAAGTTTGCTCAATGCACGCAAGAGCGGGATGTTACATGGGGATATAGATTCCATTATATTGCATAAATTGCAAGGTAATGGAGTTGGTGTGAGTCTTAATGGACACCACTAACATTGTTCTAAAAAATATTAGATGTCTTCATTGTTTGATATCCTAGAGGTAATTTCCTCTTAATGATAGTAATAAAGAAAACATTATAAACAGACAAGAAAAACAAAAAACAAAGTAAAAAAACCAAATCACAGATGGCATATTTTCATTAGCTACATTGACAAATATCACGAATTTGGCACTATTCACAATATAAAAACTATAAAGACTTGTCATGCAATGAGATGACATTGAGAATGATATTTACATATATATATAGTTACAATAATCATTTGTTATTCATTTTATTTTTATCTAAAATTCCTTAGTCTTGTGATTGAGCTTTCTCCTTCCTTAATTAATAAATCAAGTAATTTGTGACACACTTGGCTATCCTTTTTATACAACACTTTTGGAAATCATGGTAGTGTTGAGAAATGTAGCTCGAACACAAATTTATTGCAAATGACTTAGTATGAATGTGCAAGAAATGGTTTGAGACATTTTGTAGTTGATGGCTTTTGTCTTCTAGCACAAAGTCATAGTAGATGGCTTTTGTCTTATAGTGCACAAGTCAAGAATACACATTGGAATTTTATACCTCCACTACAGTAGTAGTGTTGCATTTGAATTCTAGATATTGTATCCTATTTGGATCATGTATTAGGTGGTTGGAAAACCTATAAATGTAACCTTTAAGTGTGAGGAAAATACACTTGAGAGAGGTTAATACCAAGAGAAGGAGAGTGAATATGAGAAGTGAATGTGTAGTTCTGTTGTAGTAAACAACAAGAGGGAATCCATACTATTAGCACTGAAAGTCACACTTTGACTGCTAAAGTGTAAGCTCAACACCCATTAGAATGTAAAAGATAATTTGGTTTTGAATAGGTGGATCAACAAGATGGAGAAATAAAGGGAGAGGGCAACAAACTGCATATTAGTAGGCTACACCAATGGGAAATGGAGTCACAAACATTCTACTCATCGAAGGCACAAAAGCTGCTCAACAGAAAAAAAAATATTATATGCTAATAGGTGGAAGAATGAAGAAGGAAAACATAAGATAGAATGTTCACTAAACAAAGATCCTCTCAATTTAATGAATCAACATATACTTGAATATAAACAATGACTGATTGGCAAGATACAATAGATCCTCTGTTGCTTAGAGATCCATAAATCATTGACAACCTTTGATCCTCAAATCTGCAATATATTCAAATAAGAAGAAATATAAAAGAAGAGTTACAATCTGAAATCACAGCTCTCATGATTCTCTAATATCAGTAATTCTTACAATCAAAAAATGTCCACAGGCTTACAAATGAACACACACAGGAAAATTGCCTACTCCTACTCTCTCTAGCCTCTCTTGGCTCATCCCCCTTTTCTCCATGAGATATCTCCATCTTTAAATAGAAAATAGCATCCAAATAACCTAAGGAGGTCGAATCCCATCTCCTCCATTGGATTCTAAGCCTTGGAGATAGGTGGCAACAGTCAAAGAGACACAAATCCAACAAATTATTGATTTTCAAGAATTTGTTGGAAGTCATTAATAAATTGTTTCCACCTCATGCATGAGGCCTTTGATGGAGCTAAATATTAGGTGCAGGTGTCCCTTGATATCTAACTGATCCTTGAGAATCCATTCAAACTCTCCTTGACATGTTGCAACCTCCCAACAAGGCAAATATCAAAACCGTGACCGCTACAGGAAATTAGTACGCAGCGCCACTGTGCAGAGTACGCAATGCCTACTTCTATATCCAATATCTATCAAACCAAAACACATTTTGAAAAAATGAGAGAGGTTTTTATTATTTGGAATGTTATGAACAAAAACCTCCTCCAATTTTCAAAAATACATCCTCAACTACTCATAACCCAAGTTTTAAATTAGTGACTCAAAATTGGCAGAATAACTCTGCACAATTTATCCTTTGCCAGAATATTATGCAGCGCCTGTAGGTAGTGCCCGACTGTGTTTCTGCATGCAATTCGGTAGCATAAATTCGTGGGTGCTCTGATGCTTGAACTTGGATATTGGGAATAACTCAATATAATTTCAATTTTCCCCAAAACAAATAAAAATCCCATAACAATAGTATTCATTTGCCAAAATGAATGATGAAATGCAGATTCTATTCTCTGTGAAATATTAGGTCGCGCCACTTATGCAACACTGAGGCATAAACCAATCTTGTGCTAACACATACAACAACAACATCGTACAGTCGTACAACAATAGTTGTTGTCTTCTTTCTTCAATAGAATCTCATGTTAGCAGAGGTCGTCAAACAATTGGGATTGTTGACAACACCACACCCGCAACCATAAAACATCGTGTGGCTTTGCCAAGGATGAGATCTTCGTGTTAGCTAGTAGTTTCAATTTTCATATGGCATCCAACCCTTCAAGGATGAGGTATTATGTGATGTTTCCCCATTGGATGTTTGTGATGTTCTTTTGGTCCAACCATATATGTGGAAGCACCATGATATTTATGAGTCTCAACCTTGTAGTGCCATTGTTACTCTAGGGGTCGTCTCTACAGGGTACCAGAGGTAGTTCTTATTACTGTCCCACCTAAAAAGTGTCACATTGTAGTATCTTATACTAAAAAAACCAGCTTCTTCATAATCTGTTCAAAAGGTAAACAGAATGACACTGCAACCATTTCACCCTCGGTCCAAGTACCTTCTATCCAATAGAAGTAGGTTTACAAGATTGAAGAAAAGTGAAAAGATTCCTTCTGCACATAGTCATCTCTGGTAGCTCGACTGGATAAAAATGTTCAACCCTTCCAACATCAGGTTCTCAACAACATTCCACAAGCCAAGCAACACAACTTCTCCAGCAAGGCAAGTAGCTCACTAAGGTTCATATTTAACAAATGCTTCCCCTTATCCCCCGAGAACTCAACACAATGGATACCATTGCTTCCTAAGGAGGAAGGATTAATCCAAGTGGATATCATTGGCCACCCACCTATTCCACTAGCTCGAAAAACAGTTTTCCACCTTGGCAATGTTTTGGTAGTTTTTCAGGTCCCAAACTTTCGAGGATGTTTTGAGGCCCTAAACAACTTTTTTTGGGGCATTTTGGGCCCAAACAATTGCTAAAGGAACTTTCTTGGACTAGTCGAAATGTGTTCTTCTCAGCTATACCTTTCCAACGGTGTACTAAGCGCCCCAAACGAAGATCATATGCAAAAGTTATGCCCCCGAGAAGTTGACATATCAACTACCCCCATCGGGGCCCACAAAATTTTTGGATTTTCATCTTTCGGGGTTAGGGTTTTGGATTTTTCTTATGTTAAAAAGGCCTTTGGAGCCTCATTGTAACAATTATCATCTTCTTGTGAATGCAAGTAGCCGTCACATCTCTTCTTAGAGATAAGTTGCCACCATTCTAGCGAGTCTTTCACTCTGTATTTCTATAGTTTTGTACATTTTGCTCATTAATAGAAATTGTGTATTATTGTATCTATGAGTTTATGGTTATATCTCTGATATATAATTGGATATATGATATATCTAAGTACATTTATTTATTATATCTCTGCTCTCATTTCGTGCTGAAAATAATCCGGATTAGGGGCTTAAGCCCAAAGGAATATTTTATTAATATTCCTAAAGTATAAAGTCTAAAATCTATGGATATAAAATATATCCTAAGTTCTAAAGTGGGGAAACATACCCCATGTGGGCCCAAGCTAGTTCCCAACATGACAAGTGTCAAGTTGGGAACATGCAAATATAATTTGGGAGATTTAGTTCATTTGGCCATTATTCCTTCATGATTCCTACATTGATTCATTCTCCTCTATCATCCATACCTTGCTTCCAACACATGTACCTGCACAGTGGAAAGTTGGGGAGATGTGGGAAACCAATAATAAAAAATTGGGCTAAAGAGGTTGGTTGTCAGGCTCGTGGACTATTGAAGAAACAGGTTGTCGGGCCTGTGAGCATTCTCTCTGGGTGAGAGAATTGTTGGGACTTCCTATTCGGCATGTTTTTGAAGCCCCAGAAGGGAAGTGGGGTAGTTGAAAGATTGTTGAGCAGAGAAGGGGCACACTTCCTGGGGTGGGACATACATGTGGGGAATGAGGGATTGTAGACTATCTACTAGAGTTGGAAGTTGAGTTTGATTTTTTATGTTATTCGAGAGACCTTAGCCTGGTTAGGCTTCCTTTTCCCAGGTGGATTTTAGCCTCAGCTTGAGGGTGACCCATTGCTAAGAGTCATTAGCAATGCGGTCTAAGGTTGGGAGGAACCTGGAAGGCCTGCACACAGTTGGTGAATTTTTACCAAAGATAAGTGTCAATTATGTGTATGGTTTATGTGTTGTGTTGTTATAGATGCATTTTATTTCATGGGCTTTTCATGTATATATTATTTTTTTACATGTTATTCAACATAGTTTTGTGTGTTTGCAGAGCATTTTTGTTAATTAAATCGGAATAAGAGTTTGGAAATTTTGTGTGGCATTTTCCAACTCAACGCTGGGGATGTTATAGTAATCAAAGAGTTCATGCATTAATTTATCAACCTGGGGTTTAGATGCTTGCAAGATGTTGCACACTATATGTGCGAGCTACAAATTCTTAACTTGTATTAGTTTATCTAATATGCTTCTACAAAAAGGAAATTGCATTGTCACACTTCATTAATACAAAGCTAGCTCAATCACTCTTGGAAGTGATTATGTACTTGAACATCGATCATGCTAATGGGGCCCCGTTGTCACTAGGTTATATCTTTAAATTATTTAGGTACTCTTATTTCCATAAATCATATCTCTCGTTGTTATCAATCTTTGATAAAATTAGTCTATGAATTGAAATGTCATTGCACAAATGAAAACGCTCTATACCTAGCAAGAAAATAAATCACACGCACAAAATTAAATTACTTTAATAAATCATAGCTTAGCAATAAACATGAAATAATTGAACTATGAAAATAAATACAACAAAAAATAAAATACTACCTAACTTATACAACACTCTATTCTATTGGAGTGGTACATGCCTCCATAAAACAAAGTGTTGATCGGCAAGCTACAACACTATCGAATTCAACACCAACACCTCCTACTCTGCAACATACACAAAATAAATAAAATGGAGATGTTCTTTGTATTGATGAATAATAATTCTTTTACAATAGTCAATTCCTTCTCTAGTCCCTTTCTCTTAAGAGCCCTGCTCTATATATACATTCTCTACATGGTTGAATTTGGAGCAAGAATAGTTACAATAGGAGGCATGATATCAACTAATTGTTCTTTGCTTGGGAATTTAGAGATTCCTTCTTGGCTTTATTCAAAACCAAATTTACACATGAATAAAGGAGTATTAACCATGTGGTTTGTTATTCTAATTAATATTACTTGGCTAGGTTGTTATGGTGCTTGAATGTTGCACTGGTGATGATTACAATGACTGACATAATATAACATGTGTTGTCATGATCTACCAAATATGTAATAGCTCGCTCCCAAATTCGTCAATTCGCCCCATCCATGACAACTTGGAGCACATAGGTCTATAACAAAATCGGATTTTCAACTGTCATTTGGTACATGGGTTAGTTTTAAACTGATTATGTATATTCCTTTCGTAATACGGAATATATATAACGGAAAATGGAAATGACGAATTTTCTCGCCTGAAATAAATAGGAAGTTCTCAAATTGATGTATATTCCGACTTTAGCTCAGTTGGTAGAGCGGAGGACTGTAGTGGGAGGAAATGCCTGATTGTCATCCTTAGGTCGCTGGTTCGAATCCGGCAAGTCGGAAATTCCAAATTTGTCTTTTATCCACGTGTTTGTGTTTGTAGTTGGCTTTCATATGGCTCGAGAATTGGGATTTACAGTTACTTTTAAATGGACTCGGAGGTGAAAAAACTATTTAATAAAACAATATTTAATAGTTAAATTTGTTTTTATCCATTTCCGTTTAAATGGACTCAGATTCCGGTGAAAAAAATCATATCATTTAATAGAACAATAGCTAGTAAAATCCATTTTAGAAAAGGGATTAAGGTTGGATTGCTTTTAAAAGCCATCACTCAATTTGAACCACTTAGCGACTTAGAATAATCACATAGAAATGTTGAAATAATAAAATCAATTTTATGTATTGTTTCATTGACTTTACGTAAGTTTTTATATGATATGGTGCTAAAAAATAACCTTTGGAATATATTAAAAGACTTAAAGGTTTTTTTTGAGCTAAGCCTTGCTATAATAAGGTTGTATAATATTGTTATTAATAAGTTTAGAAACACTAAAAATTGGTTTGAGCTAAGCCTTGCTATAATAAGGTTGTATAATATTGTTATTAATAAGTTTAGAAACACTAAAAATTGGTTGAAATATATTAATTGTAATATAGGATTTAAGTAGATGTTGTCTCCTATCCCTTACCCTTTTTACATTTACAATGACAAGTTAAAAACATGTTTGGAAGAAGCAGGTTGTGTAGACACTACTCTGGTTGGGATAGTCATCACTCTTCTTCTTTACGTTGATGATATTATGGTGACATGCCCCTCTAATCTCGATAAGCGATAAATAATTCTTTACATACTTAATTTTCCAGTTTGTGTTTCTCTAACTTATACATAGATGTATGTTCTTTGAGTGGCTACAAGGCCTTTGATCTCAGTTCAATTGTCAGTGCAACTACTCTTCAAGGTTAAAGGTATGTCTACTCTCTAGTGTATCATACACACATCAACCAACTAATAACACATGAATAGTAACGAGGCCAATTTAACCCAAGACTCTACAAATACTCTGTCACCGAGAACTTTGTCTTCGATATGACTACTTTGCACATATATATCCAACTGAACTAGGTTCTTCAAGGTTCTAGAGAATGAGACACTGTCATAGCTCAATGTGTGTGTGTGTGTGTGTGTTCAGTTCTAATTGTAATACTCTATTTATGTGCCAATGCAAATACAAGACGAAGCAATTATAAGTGATGCTCAAACCTAATACTCAAGCTCTTATCAATCAATTAGAAGAAGAATTATGGTTATCCTCTTCTAATCAAAATGATAATACTCTTTCAAAGTAACACTATCCAATGCAGAGTTAGGTGCTTGCTCAACTCGAATACACTTGTACTATTTGAACCATAAAGTTTACTTACTCCTTAAAATAACAAGCTCCAATTCAAACTTTAAACACCACCATTCATAGAAACATATATGAATGATCCATTATTTAAATCATATATAAATATAATGCCATTTATTTAACACATATAAAAAGATTTCTATAAATATAAAAAAGAAAAACCAATACACAAAACCTCAATGCATTCAATATAATATACTCAATACACAAAACCTCAATGCATTCAATATAATATACTCATGAAGACTTTGAACTATGAAATGCCAAAATCAGTGAAAAGGAACAACAATTAAAAGAGTTTATGGTTTTGCATGAACGCTCCATTGATGGAACAAGTTTTCATGCAATCCAAATTTCATTAACCCCAATGCCATGTACGACCCATACAACTTATGTATGGCCTACATAGGCACACCCACAACCCCAACCAATTTCTAAAATGCAAATTCAATTAAGAAAGGGTATGGATGACCCTCAAGGCGTGTTACATTTGTTGAAACAAAGATCTATCTACAATTAACATTATCATCAAGCAAATAAATGCTAGTCAATAGTCTCATCAACCAATAGTTTTATTGTTCCTTACAATCGTAATTAAAAGTTACTTAACAATTAACTTGCAATAGTTAATTAGTGTCAACCTTAGATCTTCATAGTCATAGTCATAGAAAAATGAAGGGTGATAATATAGAGTTATTCATAATATTCAATTGTTAAATGTTAATGGAGAATGAAAGCATGAAATAATATTTTTAAATTATAGTGAGGAATAAATTGTCATCATTAAAATAATCAAGCAACAATGGAATATGAATAAGAGCATCATATCAAACACATTTGAGAGATTATCAATTCACGTAAATCAATCAAATAATGGACACACAGATTTGACTTTGCAAAACTTAAATGAGAAAACCAACATTTAATGGTTGTATGTTGTTTTTATCTCAATAATCTCTCGCTAAAATGTGTCCCATGGTTCTTTGTGCATCCTCCTTTATTTGATTAGCTATCAACAAAAGGCCCTTTGAGAGTGAAATTACAAGAAGAAATAATGGAAGCTAGGATAATGGGAAAGCCAATAGGCCCGACATTTCATTTCTCAATCCCAATTGTTTCTCTCCTATTTTCATTTTCTATCTTTATTTCATTCTTGTTTTTCCTCTCTTTCTTTTATATAACCTCATTAATTACCGAGTCTTATAACCATTTGTTTGGTATATGATTGCATGCCTTATGCGTCTATATTTTGTAGGAAAAATAGATTGCACGTTGTTGTTAGAGGCTAGAGTTGGTCATCATTCACAATTGCATCCTAGCGGCTAGAGAGATTGATTGGTGTCGAAGGTTGCAACATGTGTACTCTATCATGAATATACAAATCTCACGGGAGTTGCAACCACCCTTTGCTTAGTTGATCATTGTCATGCTACATCGTTGGGCACACTTTCTAGTATATGCAATGATAAGTCATAGATGTCCTCGCCATAATCACGTTTTATTATGGTTGAAAGATTTCTTAGAATACATGATGGAGTGAATCAGAGAATGGTTGGTGTGACGACAATCGGGTTGCAATCTCATATATGGGTTACACCTATGTTAATAGATCAAGTTTGGTTATCGATGTGTATGCCATTGACATCTTGTAGAGATGAATGCCACAGTACAATTCGAGTTCTAATAGTATGGATGCAACATTGCAAATCGACTTTGGGGTTACAATTTTATGTGGATCATGGTGGTGGGGATTGGTAGATGTTTCTAAATTATTTTAATAATAATAATAATTATCTATTTTTAAGGTCATGACCAAATTGGTGTATGAGATCTCTATTGGTGACCTGTAACAACATGGTTTTAGTGTGCTTGGTCTTAACTTCCAATCATGTAGAGAAAGTAATAGCAATGGTTTTGTAAGCATAGACTTTGCATTGAGATGAACTCCATGAATCTTGAATTGTTGCAAGATGATCTTTCTTGGTGTTGTAACTACCATGCAATTCATGTTCCTTACTTCAATTGTGGTCATTATTTGACTTATTTAAACTTGATATGCTTTTTGATGAGCATGTTCACCAACCTTAACTACCTCGATGACTACACTATTTTTTTGGGGGGTAGGATTGGATTGTTTTTGGCAGTTGTGGATAGTGATTATGACCAACAGTTTTGAGCAATAGATTATGTTTGATTTGTTAGTATTGAGTACCTTTGGATAGTTTTTGGTGATGTATATTAGATGTAGGAGTTTCTCTCTGAATTCAGATCTCAATAAGAGGAGATGAGAGGAGTTTATTCTTTTAGCATAGTTGACAACAATAACAATTCCTTTGTTTTTGCTTCCAAATGGTACTTGTCATCAGAAAGTTGACGAAAGGATGAGTCAACACATAATGGCGGGGGCTTATTAGCCCCTAGTTGTATGTGAAAGCATTTTGGACATTTTCTCATTGTATTAGTCATTTATTACTTAGTGGGATTATGGGTTATGATGTATTAATGAAAAATAGGGGTTTTTAATATAAATGGGAAAAGTGGAATCCTCGAATGCATTTATTATCCGGGAAATATATATTGAGGGGTTTAGTGGATAGTTGATCAATAGTATATTATGTTTTTTATTGGACCCATTCCTCTTTGTAATAGGGTTGTGAGTGTATACATGAGTCAAAGGCTAAAGAGAATTCTAGTTCCTTGCACTCCATGGGAAAGAGATGTACAAGTGGTAACTATGTAGTATGTTATTCTTAAGTTAATAAAATAGATTTAAAATTTTCTTAGGTTTATTTATGGCTTATGTATATGCATTATGGTTATGATTTAGTTTATTACTATTATGTTGAAGTTTATTTTCTACAATTAGGGTTTTTGTAGCTTAATAACATTGACACGAGGATAAGTTCTAACATTAACTATAACATTGAAAAATGATTAATGGAGGGTGGAAAACCTATTTTGGTCTTGAGAACAATTATAAATCAACAAATTTATGGTTCTAGAAAAAACATAGACTTCTCGTTGAGACTCTCATCACTCTTGTTATCTTATATGGATGTTAAGTTTGGGATTGTAACATTTCTATAGAATCATGGAGAAGAATCAAGAAAATTCAAAAGTGTTTTATAATTCACAATCTTAAAATTAAAATAAATATACCCAATCCTATCCCCCTCATTGACATTGGTCTTTCACCCATTGAAAGCATGCCTATGACTAGGTACCTATTGAATAAGCATAAAGTGACTAACATGAAAGGCAAGGGGATTCCTAAGATTTCTTTAAACTCTAACCAAAGTCACCTACAACTTAAGAGGGGTTAGGATAAAGATTCTATGTCATATTTAAACCATCGAATAATAGAGGAGGAGGTCACTCTATGGAATATTGATACCATTAAAAATACTATCATGTATAAGTTTATGGAAAAATTGTGGTGCAATAAAGAGATAGAGGATACAAGGAAATTAAAATATTATAAAGAGGTCATTAACCCCAATATAGAAGATCAAATTTGAGGGTCTTATTCCATTGAAATCTAAATATGTATAGTTAAATAGTTAATGGTCTCAATATTCCATTGAAACAATATTTTCTAAGAATTCCAAACATACCTTTATTTCACATCCTCTAGAAATGTTGATATCAAGTTTGGGTCTATTTTCATCTACACATACAACATCTAATCTATTTGGATGCATTCACTAAATCCATTCTAGTGTGCAATCTTTGCTCCATTCCCCATTCAATTTAATGGGAATAGGAGTACTTCATGTGTGTAATCTCCTAATGAATTGTCTCCCTATTTATAACACTTCTTCCCTTTATATATTATACAAATCAAGCCATTGATTCATACAATCCACATGGTTTAGAATGAACTTGCCAATCACATTTGTGTTCGTAAACACCTTTTAATTAATCAACACATATTTAAAACTCTATATGTTAATCTATAAATTTAAAAATAACATCCTCTAGACTAAACATTTTAAAAAGTTATGACATTCACAACAAATTTATTTATCAACTTGTACTTAAACACCATTTGATTTTGTTTTCTTCTCCATCTATAATATCAAATGCATGTCATTCATCCTATAATCATGGTACATCTTCATAATATTTCCCATGAAATTCACATAGTAAGAAAATTACTTCATTTAATACATATCCTACAACAATGTAACCCATTGTAATGATCCCAAGCCAAATCTTTTCTTGGAATCACTAACTACTACTGATCTATTGATGTGCAGGTATTTATTGAGTTATTAAGTGCATACAAGATTCATCAATACATGAAGATCACAATATATTCAAGATGTAGAAGCACAAGCAAAGATCTAACCTTTTTATTATGAGCAATGTAAGATCAATACAATAGATGGTTGATCTGGCATAAACCTCAGATGGTCGTATAAGTAATAGATATGAGCTGCTACAAAATGCTCCTGACAGATACATACCAGGTATGAAACTCACCTTAGGAAGGCATGAGTTAGTTCAGGATGTGTATGTGATGGATCTTCCCGATACCAACATCATCCTAGGGGTGCAGTGGCTCAGCACTTTAGGTCCCATCACCACCAATTACAAGACCATGGAAATGTCCTTTGTAGAGGAAGGAGGACGAAAGGTTGTGCTCAGAGGCATGACAGGTAACTCCACCAAAGTGGTCATGGCCAAGAGGATGGAATCCATCTTCAGAAGGGAAGAAATTGTATACGCAACAGAATGTAAAGTCTCAAAACGAGTGGACGAGAAGGGAAAGGTGCACTATGCTCCAGAGATTAAAAAGATCCTTGACAGGCACCATAATGTGTTTGGGCCGATTCCTCCAGGTGTGCCACCAGATAGGGGGTTCGAGCACATTATTGAGCTAGAAGCAGGGGCTAAACCAGTTATCACCACACCCTATAGGCATCCCAAGAAATATAAAGACGAGATAGAGAATGCCATCAAAGAGATTCTAGACATGGGACACATCAGGCCGAGTTCAAGCCCATTCGCTTCTTCAGTAGTCTTGGTTAAGAAAAAGGACGATAAAAAACAGGTACCCCACACCCAAGATTGATGAGTTGCTGGATGAGCTGCATGGAGCTATCTATTTCACAAAAAATGATCTCCGTTCGGGCTACCATCAAATCAAGATGAGGGAGGAGGACATCTCAAAAACAACCTTTAAGTGTCACTACGGCCATTACGAGTTTTTGGTAATGCCCTTTGGGTTAACCAATGCCCCAACCACATTCCAGTCTTGCATGAACCATGTGTTCAACAAACAACTGAGGAAACACTTGTTGGTATTCTTTGATGACTTACTCATTACAGCAAAACCTGGGAGGAACACCTTCGACATGTGGACCAAATCCTATCAATCATGGAAGAACAGTCACTATACACCAAGGAATCCAAGTGTGAGTTTGGGATGACAGAGGTACTCTACCTAGGACACAACATAGGGGTAAAAGGAGTACAGGTACACCAGGAGAAAATAACAACCGTTAAAGAATGGCCTACTCCGAAGACACTCATGGAACTGAGGGGATTCTTGGGCCTATGCACATACTACAAGAAATTTGTTAAAGGGTTCTCTCAATTATGTGCACCCTTGACTGACCTAACCAAAAATGGGTCCTTCAAATGGAGTGACGAGGCCCAAGCCACAATGGAGAAAATGAAAGAAGTCATGAGTACCTGTCCAGTTCTAGCTCTCTCAGATTTTGACATACTCTTCACCTTGGAGTGTGATGCATTGGGGGAAGGTATAGGGGCCGTGTTGATGCAGAATACACACCCCATTTCTTATGAAAGTCGGAAACTCAGAAGTCATGAACTACTTTACAACATTTACGACAAAGAAATGTTGGCTATCATGCATGCACTAGCCAAATTCAGGCAATATTTGGTAGGTGCAAGGTTTGTGGTCAAATTAGACCATAACAGTCTTAAATATCTACTGGAGTAGAAAGATTTGAATGAAAGACAACAGAAATGGGTGTTGAGCGAAAATATTGTCGTTAATTCCGTCGTAGTAATTACCCAACCATTTAATTTGTCAATCCGAGGTTCGTAGGCTTACGAAGCACATGCACTATATATGCAGGATTAGGCACCTAACTTCTAATGAAAATTCAATCAAATCCTAACTCTTGCATTCCACTTAATAAGACTTAGCTGTTGTAGGCATGAAAACACTAGCTCCCATTCAGGAGGTCTTCTCGGAATGTTTCAAATAACCCATCAACAATCAAGATCATCAAGTAAACACTCATGCATTTGAAAATAAATACTCTTAAAAAGGCTTAGTTGTTGTAGGAAAGAAAACACTAGCTCCCATTCAGGAGGTCTTCTCAGAATGTTTCACAAAACCTATCAACAATCCAGATCATCAAATAAACACTCATGCATTGAAAATAAATAAACTTAAAAAGGCT
>ML814479.1:70108-87420 GCA_009831015.1 Picea engelmannii | reverse complement strand
TCATAGTCTTACACTGAAGGGGGAAGTCAAGGAGGCTAAAGTTATATTTTTAAGTTGACTTAAGAAAGGAAAAGGGATTAAGGGTAAAATATAACTCAACAGAAGAATAGAAGATTAACCCTGGGAGTTAACCTAACTCAACAAAGAATTAGAAGGAAAAAGTATAAGTAAGAGGCTAGGGCACACCTATTAGGCATTCTGGTTTTGGATTAGCATTTGCTATTGCTCTTGAGCATTCAATTTGGGGGTTTTGCTGTACAAACCCTTGTGAGCAACTCAGTGGTGAAATATCCACTCACCTTGTTCCACAGCTTGGTCTCGGGGATGAAAGATTCCTCCACACCATTCTAGTCTCAGCCATCTCCATCTAGTGCTTCAGAAGGTAGCAGGTCATACTGTTCTTGTGTTTCCAGCAAGGGCGCACCATCATCTAGAGGGAGGTTCGATCCAACTTATCCTGAGGGCCTGGGGCCATTCTGACAGTTGGGTTTTATTTGCAGGGGAAAGACCATCAATTTGAGGGATTTTCTGGGGGGTTATCATCATTCTACATTTTTCTGCAGATTGGGACGTCTTGGAGCCATAGGGGACGTCTGGTGATTCAGTAAAACTCAGATCTAGGGAGATCTGCTTGAGATATGAGTCCGAAACTTCTCCCACGGGATTCTCATAGCCCTATCTATATTCTTGGAGAGTTTCAGAGCATTTGGAGGCCTCCTTCATTAGGGCTGAACCAACTAGGGTTTCAGTCATCTAGTGGGGCGCACCATTCCATGGAGGAATTCAGATCTACAGGGTTTGAGAGTGGATTTGGGAATTTGGACATCTGGGTTGTCCTTACAGTTGCCCGATCTATCATTTGGCATATTTCTCAGGATGATTGGACACTTTTGGTAGCAGGGCCGAATTATTGAGGGCTTCAGCATTCTAGTAGGGCGTGGCATTTTCCAGCTTGGAGGTTGAGCATTAGTATGACTCAAATCTACTTGATTCAGTCTTCATTCTATATCCAACCTTTGGAGGCTTATTTTTTTATTGTCGGGAGCATTTTGTAGCAGCTCATATCTATTGCTTGTATGACCATCTGAGGTTTATGCCAGATCGGCCATCTATTGTATTGATCTTACATTGCTCATAATAAAAAGGTCAGATCTTTTCTTGTGCTTCTACATCTTGAATATATTTTGATCTTCATGTGTTGAGGAATCTTGTATGCACTTAATAACTCAATAAATACGTGCACATCAATAGATCAGTAGTAGTTATTGATTCCAAGAAAAGATTTGGCTTGGGATCATTACACCCATCCCTCTAGGTGTGTTGTTTTCCTAGCATATTTTTTTTATTGTTTTCATATACCTATCAAATAAAAGCATCCACCTTGTAGATACGACGCCTACCATTTAAATATCATCAACCAAGTATAATGAAATGGAAATGTAAATCCATGAAACTTGTAGGGAAATAATTCTCCAATACACATATAATTTTTGTAATTTCCTTCTTCCATCTCAATATTTAAATTTATGGATCTCTTTGTAAGCTTTCCACCTAATATATTAAAAATCAATTAGTGTAAACCTTTAGCCACATTTGAAATCCTACATAATGCATATCTCTCAGTATTGCACACACACACTTCACACCACATACCTCATACATGTTGACAATTGACTTATGGCATTCTTTAGGTCAATGGTAAGATGTGAATCCCCCCTAATTGCCAATGATATGGTATTTTATGAAATCATATTATTAGTACTTGTTAGTATAAGTTTAGCAAAATAAATCAAATTATTTTAGACATTAAACATTAACCATAAGAATTAAAATGATATAATACCCTAATAAAATTATGGAAATTATATGTTTGAAATCCAGTGATGTCCATCAACCGTAAAAGATTTATTCAATGAAAACCTGCAACTAGTAGAGGTTTGTATTTAATGAATGACATTTTTTGGTTGATCTAGCTCATTCTTTTCATAATCCATTAAAATTCTACACTATATATATATCATTTTCATTATTTGGACACAAGTGTCTTTAATAAAATTTAATCCATTGGAGTTGTACACTATGTCATTTTCATTATTTGGACACAAGTGTCTTTAATAAAATTTAATATATGAAAAAGCAATATCTCTTCATAAAATTTAGTATGTGAAAAAGCAATATCTCTTCATGAATATAAGTTGTCATTCTCTTTGCTTAATATATATCATAATATAAAAACTTGAAATTTTTTAAGAATGTGCATAGCATCTCATAGATGAAGTATTAATATATCCTTCCAATAAGGAGCTCATAAATATGTATTTCTTCTTCATAACTTTTGGCACGTCAACTATGACTTGATCTATTTCTTTAATTGAATGATCATTGGAAAAAATCTTCCCAAGTTTTCAATTACTTCATACTTCTTGAGCCAATTAGCTAGAGGGCCTTTATTTTCAAACTTTCCATATTATTGGGGAGATATCCCAACTTATAATTTGGTGGTAGAAAAACCTTATTGTTTATATAAATAATTTTATGTAAATTATTATAAAATTATCCCTCAAATTGGTTCATGCATCTTGGACATGCAAATATCTCCTTTGTTTGAATCCATGCAATTTAACCAAAAAAAAATGTATTTATCGTTAAAAAAAAAAGTATATTAGTTTTATAGTGGTCAAATTACAAATAATTTTTGAAATCTGAATTCAACAAAAAAAAATATGTATTTATCATTATCAAAAAAAAGTATATTAATTCTATAGTGGTCAAATTACAAATAATTTTTGAAATCTAAATACATAGATAGTTTTTCTTACCTAAATAGACACCAAGTCAAACACCAAGTCCAAGGAAATCATGAATATTACAACAAATTATACCATAATCATAAATGGTTTGTTTGGCATAAGTAGAGATATATAATACATTCTTATTCCATTCCATATCAATTGCATCTCATCATTAAAATACATAAGATAATCACCCTTTTTTTTTTTTTTAGTTAATGCTTTCCTAGAATGATGGAAATTAATATGAGATGCTCTATTTGAACACTTATCTACGGTAGAATATTTTTTTATTATCAATTCAACTAGCCAACCACTTAGATGATAGGAATGAGAAAATGAAAACTCTATCCATTACAAGATCAAATCTAATATTATATGATACATCTTTGAATTTTTCTAGCCATTTTTTCTTTGTTTTTACTTGCTTTGAAGTCCTCTAGAATTCACATGAGACCACATTTGTTCATGTTCCTCACATGTTAGTCTATCATTTGTGAATGTGATTCGAAAGAAAACTATTCTTCAATTATATGTATAATTAACATTCATTGTAACACTTTATTGGGAACTCTAGTGTTGTAACCTAGGTTTGCACCCCTGTCTCTCCTCTCTTTTTTCCCTATGCCTTCGTTGAATTTGTCCTTTTCTGGTTGATAAATTCGGTTTCCCATCTGTTCAATAACTTGGTTTTCTTTGTTGGCTTGCTTGACTGATTCTTTACACAAAGTTTTTCTATTTTTCTTGAAGGATAAAATACATGTTGTATTTGGTTCACAATGCTTGTCATCATGTTTTCCATTGATTGAGCTCACAAGAGGTCGACCAAGCCTTTTTGTATGCACAAGAAATGCCTGTGGACAAACGCAACAATCCAGAGCGGTCAATTTCAGGCTCAGATTGTGGGAACAGACAGGTTAACTTTCGATGGTGGAGATCCATCAGGCCAATCAAATCGACGATTTTCGTTCATTCGGAGTGTCAAAATCGTGCGGGGTTTAACATCAAGAGCGAACCCAAAAAGTAAAAGAATTACCCAAAGTCTCGAAGTCCCAAGAGCCTGCCACGTCACTCCGATCCCATACCACTTCGGGAGATTTACATGCACAACATTCATAAACTCTCGAAGCTCGAACACCCGAAGTTCCGAAGTGAATCTGGATCGTCCATCAGGAGATCTTTCACTTCAAAGACTTAGCTCTCCAGGAGATTTCCAAGCACAACATTTACAAACTCCTGAAGCAAATATGGATCGTCCATCAACGAGGACACGCGATGACAGATCTTCAGATATACGACACTTCAAAGGATTGTGTGAGCAAGGAGATGAAAACTCTCGAAGCTTGAACTCCCGAAGTGAATTTGGACCGTTGATCTCAAATCAACAAGAACCGTTGATCCTTGCAACAGGTAAATATCACCTGGATCACAGATTGTAATCAGATCGATGACCACACTTCATTGTGGGGATGTAAACTACTCGAACGCTAACTTTCCAAAGCGGTCCCGCAATTGGAACCATGGTATTGTTGGAAGGGTACGTGGAAGCTTATGGGGGATTGTGGGGGCCAGAGCGGTGTGGAACCAAACCACCTTCGACAACTTCTGCAATCACGTGATTTACGTCACCTCCACTCACCTCCAGTCACCTCCACTTCATCTACATCCACGTCATCCACCTTCACGCATCTTGTCTTCCTATTGGACACTCGCCTCCATGTCTTCCTGTTCACAACCAGTTCATCACAGAGAAAGTGAGAAGAAGGGTTAGTTATATTCGAGACAAAGTGCGCTTAACTTATGAAATCTCAGACACAGACAAAGAGTTAAGTCTCAGTCACAGGTTGATGCAGGTTGGTTCCAGAACACTTGAGTAGACTACCTCTTCCTCAAGCAAAGATCTGCTCATGTAGCCAATTGTCTCCAGTGGCCTTCAAAAGCTCGCAGACATGCCATTAATCAACACAGAGCTTTGTTTTTTCACTCTAAGGATTATTTTCTACCAATTCGGTTCCTCCGACGCATGCATCGGTTCTATCTCAAAGACAATAGTAGTTTTTAGTTGATTAATTCCAACATTTTCTTATATTAGATACAAGAGTGGTCTTCTATGTGTGATATTAACCACTCTTTCTTATTAAGTCCAGTTTCTTAGTGAAGTTAACAATTTGTTCTAAAAACAGTTACCTAAAATTAGGTCTCAGTCCCCGAAGGACAAGAACGTATGCAACTCTGTTAAATAGGGGGTCTTTGAATGTTTTGAGGGTTGGATTTTTTGGGAAAGGATAGGACTACACCAGACTGGTTGGAACCGTTCTATGCATGGATTAAATATCTCTACCTAGTGAACATACTCTTGATGACAGTTTTTCGTTCAAATCTTCACGTGTTTTTATCTTATCTTGAATGTAGTTTTTGATTTGTGCAAAGTACATGTCATTTCCTTTCAACTATTGTGTAACTTGTCTTTATTGATATGCAACCCGTGGAAACAACTAATGCTTGGTGAAGATTTTTTTTTACTGCAACTTGAAGGAGTAATTGTGTCTTGATACACGTTTAATGTCTTGAAATGATATTTTGAGTATTGAACTTCTTGCAACAGATTATTCATTTAGTAGTTTGTTGTTTCCCTTTGTTTTCTATTATTTAACTGGTCTGTCATTAGTGTGCCACCAGCCAAGGAGGACCCTCATCCATATCATTTTGCCAACCCAATTTTTTTTTTTCTTGGTAGAATAACCCTCTGACCAACCAAAAAAAAATTAAAAGAAACAACCATTCTAAACTGATAGGTGGCCTAGATTTTTCCTTTAGCAGTTGGGTGCAGACCTTAGGACCAACATCTTACGACACTGTTTCCGGGGAATGAAGTAACAAAATATATTTCCTTGGGAGAACGACAATGATCAAGTTTTATCTTTGATAGTGAACAAATACCAGACACATTTAGACTGCATATCCTTCACCTGACGACTCCATGGTTAAAGAATCCAGTGGTGACTTCACTGATTAAAATTTAAGAAATAAATGTTGGCGCCCAAAAAATGATTCAACATATCCAAATCTGAAAATCATCATGACCTTGAGAATAATACAACATCATTTGAGCCAGAAATGCAACTAAGAAAATCCACCCTAGCCCTGAGATATAGCTCCCCCCTTAAGGGTAAAGTTGCACACAAAGAGCTTATGTCTAATCACAATCACAAGCAGTTTGAATTTGCTAGCCCTGAGAATCATAATTCAAAAGGAGCTCATACATCTCCAACTCCTGATTCTACATCATCATCCAGTCTTGCATCCACCCCTGTATCTCCCATAAATATTCAGATTCCTACTATTCAAGCCATGGATGTTAATATGATGGATGCCATAATTGTTGCCAGTTATGCACCCCTAGTGCTTATTGTAGTCTTACATGCACTCCCAGCCATAGATTACATGAAATATTTACCAAGATATAATGGGGAAGGTGAAGTCACTGCTGAGGAACATATGGTAGCCTTCTATAGCTTTGCATACAACTTTAACATTGATTATGCAGATGTGTGGATGAGGTTGTGTGTATAGAGTCTAGATGGGGAAGTCATAAAATGGTTCAGGGGTCTTTCTCTAGCCTCCATTGTAGATATTAAGGCATTGGATGAAACTTTCATAAAACAATGGGGAGATATGAGAGATTATATCTACTACATCATTGAGTTTTGGGCCCTAAAGAGAAAGAATGGTGAATCTATTTCAGATTTCACCAAGAGATTCAATAAGATGTACGGTATAATCCCAGATGATATCAAACCAACTGAAGCCTCTGCCATGATTACATATGCAAATGATTTTGATGCATATTTCTCCTTCCTGCTAAGAGAAAGAAGATCCACCACATTCTTTTCCATGCAAGAAGCAACCATTGAGGTCGAATATAATATCTTGGCCTCAGAGAGATTAAAGACCAGATTCGATAAAGATAAGAAAAAACAAAGAGAGGATTCCCCTGCCTCCTCTAACTCGAACACATCTGATCCAAAACTTAATGAAATGACCAAAACTTTGAAGGATATGACTTCTGAAATAGCTAAGCTGAAGTGGGAATCTAAACAACCAAACAAAAAATTTCAAGGGGCTGGTAATAGAAATCAAAATCAGTTCAGAAGGCCTAATGATTCTCCTTAAATAATGCAAAGATAAAGGAGAAATGTTGAAGATCAAAGGGTAGTGCCTCCTTTCCAAAACAATCATATTGAGGAGATGGATGCAAACATTGATGTTGTGAATGATATTGTTGTTCTTTTCAATGAAGCAGATTATTATACCAACCATTTAACACAACAAAAATATGAGGTAACACAACTGTCAAACCAATGTGATAATTAGATAGTGGAAGAGGGAGTTATTCAAAGCCAACCCAAGAAGAAATATGATTTGAGGACAAGAGCAAGGGCTCCCAAAGCCACTGCCTCCAATCAAAACAAACAATCTAAGGTTCCTCCCAAGTCAAATCCAAGTAAAGGTATGTCATCTAAAGCTCAGTCACCTCCCTCATCTAAACAAACAGTCCCTGAAATAAAGGAAGTTGATAGGCCACCAACCTCTTTCAACCTAGAACATGAGTTGATCAAGATCAAGATATTTGAATGTCCATGATAAGATATTACACAACTTTCTTATGGACTAAGGATCCTCTCACAATGTTATGCCCAAAGTTGTTATGGAAGAGCAGGTCTGGAGATCACCAAACCTTACCAAGACCTATACTCTTTCGATTCTAAGAAAGTAAAATGTCTCAGACTGATAAAGGATATGGTGGTTTCTTTGGCACAATTACCCATGAAGAGTGTAGTGATGGACATTGTGGTGGCCAACATTCCCCCAAAGTTCGGTATGCTCTTATCCAAAACTTGGGCTAAGAAGGTTGAAGGATCATTGCAATTGGACCTCAATTATGCCACCATCCCTGTGTTTGGAGGAGAACATAGGAGGCTATACAAAGAGGCAAGGTTAGCCTACATTGTCAACGACCATAAGAACCCAAGAAATCACCCCATTTATGATGTTGAAGATGAGATTGGTTCATCTATTTTTCATTTAAATGAGGATGAACCTGAAATGCCAGTTATCCAATGGAGAGATCAATCATCAACATGTTAGTGAAACTATGTATGGAAAATGTATTTCGATGGCTCTTCATCTAAGGAAGGATCAGGTGCAAGTATAATCCTTATTTCCCCTTCAAAAGAAGTGATAACCCTCTCTTATAAGCTGGAGTTTGAGACTACTAATAACATACCTGAATATGAAGCTCTGGTGTTGGGACTGAGGGTTGCCAAAGACATGGCCATTGGTTGTGTAGAATTTTTTGGGGATTCTGAATTAATCATCAATCAAGTAAGGAACATCTATCAGGCTAAGCAACAGAGGCTCAAGCAACACAGGAACAAGGTATGGGATCTAATCAATAATTTCTTTCTAGCATTTAACATTTCTTTCATTCCCAGAGAACAAAACCAGAAGGCAGATTCTTTGGCCTTGGCTGCCAGCACTTTCAGGCCTCCCATTGGCCCTAATATTAAATATCAGGTGGAAATCAGACATAGAAAAACCATACCAAACAACATAAAGCACTGGAAAGTATTTAGTGATGATTTAGAGCTGCAGAGATTTCTACACACCATTGATGAATTCTCCAATATCTCAATTGATCAAGAACGTGAAAATGAGAAATTAGAAGATCAACAAACATATCATATATTGAATACAATGGTTGTTCATGATATTGTGGAGCTGAAAACTAATCACATCCCAAGAGGACTAGTGCCATTGGAAAGGTTTTTTGACAACAATGATGTTTACAAAGGAGCTGCCATGAGGAATCAAGAAGAAGAGATAATAGATTGAAATATTGGGACCACTGAGAATCCCAAGATCATCAAGTTGTCCAAAGAAAAAGCCGTAGAACAAAAGGACAGGTATGTCAGTCTCATAAAAAAAATTGCTGATATTTTTGCATGGTCCTATGAATATTTAAAGACGTTTGACACTGACATCATCTATCACAAGATCCCTCTAAAGGCTATCTCCAAGCCATTCAAACAAAATATTCGACAATTTAATCCTATGTTAATGACCATAATTGAGAAAGAGATGAAAAGAATGTTGGATGCCAAGATCATTGTACCATTGAGGTATTCAAACTAGGTGGCCAACTTAGTACCTGTAAGGAAGAAGAGTGGGGAGATACGCTTATGTGTTGATTTCAGAAATATCAACAAGTGTTATCTGAAGGAAAATTACCCCCTCCCCAAGATGGATTATATTTACAGAGAGTGGTAGGTGCACACAAAATTTCCTTGTTATATGGATACTCTGGTTATAACTAGATAGCAGTGTGTGAAGAGGATAAAGAAAAAACACCATTCACTACCCCATCGTGAACATTCATGTATGACAAGATGCCCTTTGCGATGATGAACGCTGGGGACACTTTTCAAAGGGCCATGGACATAGCTTTTGTGGGATAAAGGGACAAATTTATGGTCATTTACTTGGATGACATAACCATTTTCTCCAAATCTGATGAGGAACATTTGCAACATTTGGAGCAGGTTTTCAAGAAATACAGGACGTATGGAATATCCCTGAATCCTAGGAAATTTCAATTTGCCATGCCAGAAGGAAAGATCTTGGGCCACATCATATCGACATGAGGTATACAAATTGATCCCAAGAGGGTGTGTGCCATTCAAGATATTGAGATCCCCAGAAATAAAAAGTTTGTCCAATCTTTTATTGGTAATATAAACTTCCTCGGACATTTTGTGCCAAATTTTGTTGAAATTTTGAAGCCTTTTACTAACATGTTGAAGAAATATGTTGTGATAAAATGGTCCTTGGAGGAAAAATCGACTTTCCAAATAATCAAACAAGCTTTGGTTGAAGTCCCTATATTGGCTAGCCCTGACTACACCAAATATTTCTTCATCTTCTTCTTTGCTTCAAAGGAGACCATTGTTGTTGTGCTACTGCAGAAAAATGAAGAAGTGCATGAGAAACAAATAACCTTTTTCAATAGATCCCTCTGAGATGCTGAGATGAAATATGATATATTAGAGAAGCAGGATTATGCATTGGTCAAAGCACTCAAATCCTTCAGGGTTTATGTGTTGGAGTCTAGCATAACAACCTTTGTTCCTAGCAACAATGTCAAAGAGATCCTGGTTCAACCAGACAGTGAGGGAAAAAGAGGAAAATGGATTTTCAAACTCTTGGAGTATGACCTGCACATAAAGCCCACCAAGTTGATCTAGGGGCAAGGACTGGCCAAATTGCTATCAGAATCAAATTTCAAGGTGCTAGAATTGCATCAAATCTTCACCCAATCAGATGCACTCGTCAAATAGTCTGGACAAGACAACTTACATGTAGTTGAAACCTACTCCTCTTCACCTTGGTATAAAAACATAATTTATTTTCTGCAGCATTTTGAATGTCCACCAGATGCGAAGAAGAAAAATGCAAGGTCTATCAATTTGAAAGCTATCAAATTCTGCATTTCAAACCATAGCTTGTATTGGAGAGATCCTACTGGCATATTTTTAATATTCCTTGATGAAAATGAAGCCAAACAAGTCACAAAAGAAATGCACAGAGGATTATGTGGAGGACACCAACATTGGAAGACCAGAACTCTCAAGATCCCGAGGGCGAGATGCTACTAGCCCACCCTTTTCTCTGATGTGTTTTCCACTGTTAGAGCCTGCAATGAATCTCAAATGTTTGCAGGGAAACAAAAGTTACTATCACTACCCCTAAAACCTATCAACACCAGTAGTCCGTTTCAACATTGGGGATTAGACTTCATAAGAGAGATAAATCCACCCTCCAGTGGACAACACAAGTGGATCCTCATTGCCACAAACTACTTCACCAAATGGATTGAGGATGTGCCCACCAGGAATGCCATTGACAAAGTGATCATCAATTTCATGGAAACTAATACTTTTTCCAGATTTGGTTGCCCTAGCAAGCTAGTAATGGACAATGCCCAAGCATTCAAGTCCAAAGCCATGATTGGCTTCTGTGGTAGTCATAGCATCTTCTTGACACATTCCACAGCCTATTACCCTCGGGGAAATGGCCTGGAAGAATCATCAAACAAGACTCTCATCAGGATCATTAAGAAGTTTTTGACTGAAAACAAGAAGTCTTGGGACTCTAAGCTCAAATATGTTTTATGGGCTAACAGAATCAACACTAAGAAGTCTCTGGGAACCTCATCATTCCAGGTTTTTATGGCATAGACATTTTTTTTCCCACTCAGCTGGGTATACCAATCCTAAAATTCTTGTAGGAAGAGATTGTGGAACCAAATGACATCCAAAGGAGAATCTTCCAAATTATAAAAGTTCAACAAAGAAGAGAATCACTAGATTAGAGGATAGAAGTAGATCAAAACAAGGTTAAGCCAATCTTTGACAAGAAAACCAAGAAATAAACCTTTCAAAGAGGTGACCTGGTATTAAGATGGAATTCCAAAAAGGAGGATAAGTCCAAGCATGGTAAGTTTGACAACCTCTAGTTTGGCCCTTTTAAGGTGGTTAAAGTTCTTAACAATGACACATTTATCCTGGACAATCTAGATGATACAAAGATCTTTAGAGGCCCAGTAAATGGGCGCTTCCTGAAACACTATTTTGTTTGAGGATGGGGGAAGGTACCTCTTGTACCATACATGTTTTCCTTTTATTATTTAGTTGTGCGAAAAAGACTCAATAGCCCAAAAAAGGCACTAGGTGTAGTTGCAATTTTTGGTTCAATAAAATGCATGGTTGAGACACAGTAGCAGATAACACAGGGCTAATAGACAAACATAGGTAAGAAATGGAAGATAAGAGCAATTATTTAATCTCAAGGCACCGATCTACAGTTCTTACCACCTCACAGGGATGAGATATCCCCAGTTGGAGCCATTGTTTTAACCTAGGTATGCACCCTTGCCTATCCTCTCTTTTTTCCCTATGCCTTCATCGAATTTGTCCTTTTTCTGGTTGATAAAGTTGGTTTCCCATCCATTCAATAACTTAGTTTTCTTTGTTGGCTTGCTTGACTGATTCTTTGCACATATTTTTTCTGTTTTTCTTGAAGGATAAAATACATGTCGTATTTGGTTTGGAATGCTTGTCATCATGTTTTCCATTGATTGAGCTCACAACAGGTCGACCAAGTTGTTATGGAACTTATTGGTAAATGTGGACATAAACAAATCTCCCTAGATCCACCTAGATATAGAACAAAACAGAACATAATATGATGCTTTCCCTAAGTCCTAATCATTGAGTTTACTATCTAACAAGAGATAGGAAACATACCATTTAAATATCACTTCCTCTTATCGTTGTTGTCCTAGATCCACTTCGATGCTCTTGTGATATTGAATCTGCAAGGGAACACAAGCCAACCAAAGTGAAAGAAATAATATAGTCAACAAGAACCTATGTATGTGATCAAGGAGTCATACAATAAAACAAAGCAAGTTTTATGGGAAAGAAACATATCACTGTATTATATTGAAGTGAAAGTGGAGATTACAACCAAAGCCTTGATGTCGCAAGGTCCCCTTCCAATGACCCTTTTCTCCAACAAACACACTTGCTCCAATCTTGAATGAAGAATATCCACAATGAATTGATGAACTGAAATGAGGCTCTCAAGAATGATTCAATGCAAAAATTTCCATACAATCTTAGCCTATTCAACCTTCATTAACCTTAACTGACCATAAAATAAACCTTATCATTTTCCATGAGAGATACCCCTTTATATAATGTGAGGGATAGATGGTTGAAGAGATTAGGATGATCCCACCAAATTAGAGAAGCGAGTAATATCCCAACCATACGGACGCCACCTCACCTTCTAGAAGATCCCCTTATAGAACTTTCGTGAAACTTGAACTTTTCTTAGTCTCTTGACATCGTCGCACCCTATTTGTATAGCAGCCTGCAGAGACATCACATCCCATATTTAGAGAAGAGGGTGATGATCAGGCATCATCACACCCTGCATATGGTGCATCTTGGAACGACCTTCCTTAATAAGATTTTTGAGAAGAGAAAGTAAGTCACTTTCTTCATGAAGAAAGGCTCTTTTTTGGGAACATGAACACATTTTGTCAATGGATCACTGGGATGACCAAAATAATGTGTAACATAATGCCCCCCAAAGTATGAGGATGGAACTCATGACAACCGAAAAACTTTGTAGAATCTGTGTGTCAGAAACAAGGAGCGCATCAATCGAGAACTTGCAAATAGTCAAGCATCAACATGATAATATACCATTGTTTGAGGTAGGCATTCCCATACTCAGATTACAAAATGTCAAATAATTCATGGCCACTAAATATAAATTGTGGATCCATGTCATCGTGAATCGACATAGCCACCCAGAATACACTGTGGATCTATGCTCTAAAATGACTCAAATTCGGACATAGCCACGAGAAATACAAAGTGGACCTATGTGTCAGTACAAATCATGAATACTTCATCGCAACCTAGACTAGAATGGTATGATTGAGGGTCTTCATTTCTATCATCCCTAAGTACGAATCTGACCATGCAATTACAGGTGTTGAAGTCGAACATGGTAGAAACCACTTGATTACTGGTCAATGATGAAAACTGTTAACAAGTGCGAGGGAAATGACCATTAATGTCAATGACTCCCAAGGTACCCTAGTACAATCCAACGAATGTGAATAAATGATTTTAAATTGAACAGTCGATGGAATCTTCTAATTAGGGGTCAATGATGTGAACCCTGTTGAAATTACTAAAACAACTGAGAGGGGGGGGGTGAATCAGTTGTCTTTGAGATTAAACACTTTTAAGTCTATTAAAATTTTATTAATCTTTCTTCAAGTGATCATCAACAATATACAACATATGGACAGTAAAAGTAAAGAGCATCAGTCACACATATGGTATACACAGAGACAGATTTTCACGAGGAAACCCATAAAGGGAGAAAACCTCTTCTTCTTCGAAATGATAGGCAGTCTTTTAAGTTCTGTACATCATCTATAATTGAGCACCAACTCAATGTGAGGATTCAACCTCTGTTTTACAAGCTGCAACTTGTTTGAGAGCACCAACTCTCTAGTTTCTCTAGCACCCACTAGAAGGAAGCACCAACTCCCTTAATGTTCCAGCACCAACTGGATGGAAGCACCAACTTCCAGTTACACAGGCTCCAACCTGTATAACAAAGAACACTTGTTCTCCCTTGCACCACCCTACCACCCTGGTTTCTCTGGCTGCAACCAAATGGAAGCTACAAATTCCTGTTTTCAAGCTCTCACTTGAACATCTGAGTACAATAGTCCTCCCGAACACCTCCCAACCTCCCTAAAATATGAATGAATAAATAAACAATCAACTACACAGATAAATCAATTCTTACCAATCTTTCTTTGTTCTGTAAATCTGGTCTTCTTCTAACCGTTCTACAATTCTTCTCTTCCTTTGTCTGTTTAGCAGGTCTGCTCTGCATCAACTTGTTCTGTCATTCTGCTCTGCTTCAACTTGTTATGTTATTCTGCTCTGCTTCAAGTTTTCTTCATCATCTGTTACTCTTCTCTGAGTTTCATCTCACACTGTGCATATTCTCCATCTTACACTACACATTCTATGATTTTCCCTTTCTTATAGTTTCATTCATTTTTCATACAGAACAACCAACCACACATAGTCTGTCTCATTTTCTTTTATACACACATCCATGGCAGTCCCACTTCGCATTTCCTTAGGCAAAACAAAGACAACTATCCAAGAAACTGAAACGCCAACTTATTGGCAATCATGAGTCCATTTCACTAACAGATTCGTAACTAAGGAGTTAACTGTGAGAGAGAACAGTAACCCTCTGATCTTTGTTCAAATTCACCTACACCGTTGGATTGGCTTCATGAGATCTTGCATTCATTTCAACATTTCTTTGGCCAAGCTTAACACCTCTGGCTTCTACCTCCATCTTCCATCGATGTGATCAATGGCTATGACCACGCGCTTATGCATAAAGCGCTTTTGTGATTTCTCATTTCGTGAATTTCAACACTATGCTCTGTTGACCCCAAGTTAGTGAAATTTCGATCGCTTTCCACATGTCCTATGATTTGATGGTCCAGATCTGATCTTGATTCAATGGCTGCGATTGAATCGCAATTTCGACATTCTTGTTGCATTGTTTTCTTTGCCTCTCCATGTCGTGATTCACAAAACTCTGATATGGAGTTAGATCAACGGTCCAGATCCGATCTTGATTCAACGACTGCGATTGAGTCACGATTTCGCATATCGCGATTTCGACATTCTTGATGTTTAGTGTTTTTGTCACTTCAAAGTCCCGATCCACGAAACTTCGAAATGGGGTCAGATCAACGATCTAGATCACATCTTGATCTGACGACTGCGATTAAGTCGCGATTTCGCATATCGCGATTTCAGGATTTCTGTGGTTATTATTCTTTGACATCTTCAACTCTCGATCTGCGAAACTCCAAAATAGACTAGGATCAACGGTCCAGATCAAACCTTGATTTGACGACTCAGATTACGTCGCGATTCCGCATATCACAATTTCGGGATTCTTGTGATTGATATTACTTGACATCTCCAACTCTCGATCCGCGAAACTCCAACATGGACTGGAATCAACGGTCCAGATTCAACCTTGATCTGACGACTCATATTAAATCATGATTTCAAGAGGTTAGGGAACCCTGTTCCTTTGACTCTCCAGTCAGCGAAATGACGATCTATCCCCACGTGTCCTACCCCTAAATGGATGGTCCTCCTTCTTTTAGAATTTTGTATGCCCGCTTCTCCTTGTACTTTAAAAAGTGTGCAGGTTCTCCTTGATCCAACGATGGTCGGGTCCTGTGCTTGGATCTAATCGTCTGAGATCTGTCCTCCTCTTCAGCACTCTTCTTGTCTACATTCAGATCTGACAGCCCTCATTCTTTCGGGAATTTTGAATGGGATCCAACGATTAGAAATGATTCTCAAACTTTACGGGCCTTTGATCATTCGATCAATGTTGCGTTGTCTTTGATCATTCGATCTTCTTGAACTTATCTTCTATTTTCCTGTATTTTACAAACTTCCTGTACTCATGCCATCTTCATTATTGTACTTGCCATCAATGACAATCATTCACTATTTGTTAAATATTTTCCATTCCCTGTCTGTTAAATATTTGCCAACAATCTCCCCCTTTGTCATTGATGGCAACACAAGCACCCACATGCATTCGGACTTGACTCTCCTCCTGAACTCTTTTCTCCCCCTTTAACATCAATGTCAAAGAAGAAACATTCTTCCCCTAATCTGTTGCAAAACACACTTCCCCTGTCGACTATAAGCATCTTGGAAATACACCATATATTCAATAAGTACTCCCCCTGACCAGGTGAACATATTAGACACAAGAAATTATAACCCCCATTTTTTGACGAAGATATCCAAAAGGGGTCGCTGCTAATGGTTTAGTAAAGATATCAACCATCTGTTCTTTGGAAGGAATATAATTAAGCTGAACAATTATGTTTGTAACTTGTTCTCTGAGAAAATGGTACTTTATTGGAATATGCTTAGTCTTGGAATGAAGAACAAGATTCTTGGAGACACTAATGGCACTGGTGTTATCACAATGAATTGGAATAGGATCAGTGTAAGTTACCTTCAGATCTGCAAGAGTTTGTATCATCCATAAAATTTGTGTGCAACAAGTAGCAACAACAATGTATTCTGCCTCTGTAGTGGATAATGAAATGGATCCTTGCTTTTTACTAAGCCATGCAACTAATGAGTCACCCAGAAAGAATGCTCCTCCACTGGTGCTTTTTCTCTCATCAACACAGTTTTCCGAGTCTGCATCTGAATAAGCAGTTAACTGGAAATTTTGATTTCTAGGATACCACAAACCATAAGTCATTGTTCCCTTCAAGTATTTAAATATCCTTTTGACAGCTACCAAATGACTTTGTTTAGGAGCAGACTGAAAACGACCTACCATTCCAACATCTTGCATTATATCAGGACGAGATGCTGTGATGTACAGAAGACTGCCTATTATAGAGTGATATGTCCTTTGATCAACATTAGGTGAGATATCATATTTACTCAGCTTGCAACCAACCACCATAGGTGTGCTAACTGTAGAGGAATCTTCCATTTGAAATTTCTTTAACATCTCTTTCAAATATTTTTCTTGAGAAATAAAAATTCCTTTAGAGCTTTGTTTTACTTGTAGGCCAAGAAAATATGACAGTTCTCCTATCATGGACATTTCAAACTCTGTTTGCATAGAATTAGAAAATCACTGGACAAATGATTCATTAGTACAACCAAAAATAATATCATCTACATAAACCAAAACAACTAGTAAATTATCACCTTCAGACTTAATGTAAAGGTTACTGTCAATAGTACCTTTCTTGAACCCTTTTTCTTGTAGAAATTTGTC